>VUQI01005825.1:16513-26600 GCA_015106735.1 Paratilapia polleni
ATGCTTGCCCCCTTTCTACCCCCCACCCCCCACCGGTTCCCCCAGCAGTGCACATTCGTCATCAGGTTTGTCTGATTAAAAGACAGAAGGCCTCAGGTAGCTATTGCTGCTGCGCTGCGTCACATCAGTAATCCTCCATCTCCATCTCATTCAGGCTCAGACACTCGCCCGTGTTGTGGAATGAGTACCCTGCAGGTAGGAGAGGGCACAGAGAAGAGATGGAAGAGAGCAAAGGAAGATTAGAGGAGGATGGGACAATGTGGACAAGGGGGTTAAGGGGGCTGGCTTAGCCACTGTCAGAAGGGAATAAAGAAAATGATTTCAGAGGTCTCAGCTCTGGAAAGGTTTCTTGGCTGATTTCGATTTTTTTTTTTTTTAAAGAAGTCCCACCTGCTGATTCAGATTTTGTCCAAAAATGATTTTCTTTATAAGAAAGCAGATGATTGGCTACAGCAATAACATTATGAAGACAGATAAAAATCACAGTCCACTGCATAACACATTTGTATCAGAGAAGAGTTAATATGCTGTGTTTATACTGCTTTAGGTGTTAACACAGCAAGTGGAACCACACTGGACTCTTAACGCTCCCTAAGAGGCGTCTGATTGTGGTCACCAGCCAATGTATTAATTCATCTCTACCAAGTTTAATCTGGGTAGATCAAAAGAGTGTTGCATAGTGGAAACCGACCGGTTTCATATCAGATGGCTCCAGACAGGGCAATGGAAGGGTACGGTTAACTGAAACTTCACACAGGCCTGCTGCACAAGCAGCTTTTCCATTTTGTGTTTCCATGTTGTGCATTTCCTCCAGTCGATTAACAAGAGTGTAACTGGTGTTCTAAACTAGAAGCTAAAGCTGGGTGCAAAAAAATAATAAAAACTAAACTTTAGAAAAGGAATGAAAATTTAATGAAACTATGATGTGTTCCTTAAAAAGCCCACAAAATAAAAATATACTGCAAACTATAACTAACACTGAAACTAATCAACTAAACTGAATTAGAAAAAACAAAAATAAAATCTACAGAGAAACACGTTTTACTAGTTTTCTTTAACTCCATATAAAAGCTGTCTGTTTACATGGAAAGGAAGTTAGAAGGAAAAAACATGAAATGTTCCTGAGGTCACATACCTAAGATGCTGGGGTCAGAGTGCAGCATCATGGGCTGTTTCTTCTTCATCTTCCCCCCCTGGTTATCGTAGAGACCAGCCTTGCCCATGTGGTTGGCCTGAAACATGGACTGCAGAGTGTTCGGATTCATACCTCGCATTGAATCCTAAAACACACACAAGGGAAAGTAAAAGTGATCAAGATCATGAGAGTGCTAGTCCAGACATGGCTCATTGATGTTGTATTCTCAGTTTCAATCCAGGAGATTCATTATAAAGAAATCAAAATCCTTTCTTGTCACTGTCTTGTCAAAGTACTCTACACTAGTAAAGTTATAGTTAGTTTAATAAAGGGCAGGTGGCAGCAGGCACTAAAAGATAATTACATTCACCGATGTTCTGTTAATAACTCAACTCTACAAGTGTTTGCATGTATAGTTTAGAGGGATATCTGCATTTACCTGCAGAGGGAAGTTCATGTTCAATCCAGCCACTTCCTTTGATAACTGGGACACAAAGAGAAGAGGAGGAATTAAAGCCACTTTCACCCTGTTAATAGTATTTTTAAACAGATACTGTGGTGTATCACAAAACTGACCTTCATCTGAAAACGATATTCGTTTTCCAATCTAGCCATATACTGTAGTTAACAGGTTGGTAAAGTGACGTTAGTGCCAAGTGTTTTAAAAGGGACCTATTATGCGCTTGCTTATTTCCAGTCATATTTTAACTGTTACTGTTGTCGGTGTATGTAGAAGCTGAAAGCTCAGACTTCATACTGCTCTAAACGCTCAGTTTCAGACAGTTTTTCTACTCTTGGGTCTGTATGATATCAGCGAGGTTTCAAGTGTCACAAGCTCCTCCATCTCTTCGAAATAAAGTCATTTCTGGCTTTGAAAAACATGGCCATGGCCATAATATCAGACTCGAGGCTTCAAACCAGTAGTCCAGGAACAAATGAGTGACGTCACAGTGGCTACATCCGCTTATTTTATACAGTCTATGAATCTTACGTGTTCACCAGTTAAATTACACAAATTCAACATTACATCAAGACAGACAAGAACGTGGACAGCAACCTTGCTCGTTGCATTGATTCTTACCTGAGGAAACCACCGGTTTTCAACTGACAAATTATTACTATTAAATATAGTCTATATTTATTCAAAAGAACAATCAGCACCTTGGCACGCTACAAACTAAAGCAAAGCTTCTTTTATGTGAAAGCAGATATTGTAGGAAATGATAGCCTTTTCTTGTTTCATAAAGAGAAAGATTCAGTAAGTGGTTCATTTCCATTATTTAAATTACATTGATGTAACCAACAGGTGACATTTTGGACTGTTCTCAGCTTCAAAGAGCCTTTGAGCTCAGGCCTACCTGTTGCTGCTGTCTCTGTTGGTTGGCTTTCTGTTTGGCACGTCGCTCCAGAAACTGTTTGGCGAACTCTTTGGCTTCCACTGTGTCCCCTAGGTAGGACCGGATGAAATCCAGCACTGCATAGGGAGACTCCACCTCCTTCAGGTATGCCACAATTGTGGCAACTTAATGAAAACAAATTGCAAACCATTAACAACGCAGAATGTGAGCAACATGCGTTGTTGTTATAACTCACACATAAAACTGCAAAATTAAGGGTGAACTCTCCACACCTTTTACATTGTTAAATATAATAAAGCTGAGCAGCCTACCATCCACAGAGGAGGAGGAGTTGTTGGCAGAGGTGTTGAGAGCATGCAGCATCTGTTCACACCAGGTGGTGAAGCCGTCCTGAGGCTTCATGCCCTGCAGCAGCTTCAGCAGCTTCTCCTCCTCCTCTGTGCGCTTACGACGGATCATGTACTGATCACTGTACGGGACACAAAAGGATTAAAAAAGAAAAGAATAAAAAAAAAAAAAAGCATTCATTATTGTGATCAGCTGAAAGAAATACATTTGTTCTGCTTTGTTCAGCCTATGGAAAAAGGTACGGTACTTTTAAACTGGGCACTCCAACAATCCAGTTGCTCAGACATACACACCTGAGTGATGGGCTGCTGCGGCTGTTCTTAAGGCCCATGTTGTTGTTGCTGTTCCCACGCAGGCTGGCCTGGTTTTTCACAGCCTCATCCCACATGCCCATGCTGCCGGCAGACCCTCCACTACTGCTCTTACCCTCCATACTGCCTGGCCCTCCCCACATGCCAACACCATCCACCCACTGCCCTCCCCCCATGGAGGAGCTCCCCATCGACATACCAGCGTGCTGGAAACACAGAGATAAATCAGGCTCAATAAATGACCAACAATATGTAATTTTCTATGGCAATGTCATGCTACATGCTAACATTATCACCGTTGGAAACCTCAGAATAGTGCAACTGAAACTCACGCGGTCTCTTTGCTGCTGAACTCTCTGTTGCATTTCCAGCAGAGCCAGAGCCGGGGGCTTTCCTGCCTTAGTGAGCCCAGAGGAGGAAGTCCCGCTCCAACTTGAGCCGCCTGCCCCGGGTCCCTGCTGCTGGGGAGCCTGCTGCAACAGTTTCATGATAAGTTCCTGCTGCTGACGACACTGCGGGAAGACATGACAGAGGCCATAATGTAAAAGCTGCACTCCTCATTTATTACAGGAGAACAGCCATTAGAGCCACCCTTCGAAGCAATTAAAAACCTAAACTTTATGAAAACTAAATCAAAAGTGAGCACTCAATAGTTCAGCTTTAATGAGCAAAGCCTGTAACATATTTAACAACCCCAAGGCAACAGATGGGATAAATTGAAATGCTAAATTTCTCCTTCCTTCATCACACCTGCTTGCGTCTGAAGAGCTCCTCCTCCTCCCTCCTTTTCTGCTCCTCTTGTTGCCTCCTCTTTTCCTCCCTTCGCTTACGCTCCTCCTCCTCACGCTTCGCCCTGAGTTCAGCGTCTCGCCTCTCCTGCTGCTGGAGCTAAGGGAAGTACAACATAAAGAAGCTGAATGAATATTTGGTTCTGGCTTTGATATTACTCAATGTTTTTTTTTTTTTAAATAACTGACGTGTAACATAACTTAAGAAATTAGACCTGCCATGACTCTCGGGTGCCTTTAAAGGGCCTGTTGACAGATTTTTAAGAAAAGGATGTGGGATGGTTTTTCGAGAAAATCTGAAGGATACTACGTTCATGTTGACACCCAAGCGTCTTGCCTGAATGCTCGTCTTCTGTTCACTTGCAGCACTGATAGTGAGCAACACTAGTTAGCAATTAGCAAGCTAGATGAAACATGACTTTGCTGCATGTATGCATGTATGCATGCTTGCACCCAGGTTTGCTTTGTTGTCATTATGTAAGTGTAAAATCCACAACACACGGCTTAACTCACTTTCTGAAGCTGTTCGAGAGTTGGACCCTGAGTAGAAGGATTCATTGTTATGTCCCAAAGACTGGCTTCACCGCCTACATGGAAATGAAAGAGGATCATTTTAGCACCACTCGCTACAGTCACTGTGTGTTTTAGCTGTGCCTGCCTGTGTATCCACAAACAGCAGCAGTCTACACTGTACCTGACGGCTGTGAAGCTGAGGTATGCATGTCCCACATGGACCCTGTATCTGGCACTGACATCGATCTGTTCATCGAAGGCATCATACCCTGCTCACTGCACCTGGGATGTGAAACAGCCCAACATGTACATTTAAGTGAAAACTCCTCCGAAGTTTAAACTAGGACTTCAACATAACTAGTGCAACAAAGGTAAAGCCTACACCCACCTGTTAATGAGCTGGAATAGCTGCTGCTGCTGGAGCTGTTGATAAAGAGCTGCTGCTGCGAGCTCCTGTTGCTTTTTCAGGCGCTCCTGGTCCAGGTTTCCCTGAAGAATGGGAGAGTTGGCAAGTCAACACAAAGCATCTTCAAACTCAGAATACAAAAGCAAACCATTACATCTAGAATAGATAGCTTCTGTAAATTTTCAGCTGCATTTATACAAGGTTATACAAGTCAGCATCTACTGGCAAATTGCTTATTCTTTGTAATAATATCTGAACAACTGTGCCACAATAAGAGGCGATCACAGACACATGACTGTAGTCGTATTTAAAATGGTGTTTTGTTTATTCTGCATGGCTTTAAAAATGTAAAAAGCTTATATACACCTAGCAAGTTTGCATCACATCACATTGAGGTAAGCCCATCACAAACTTTAGAATTACAATTTCTGCCACCATAACCTGTCTATGAATGTGCCCTCTCATTTGCATCCTCCCCTCCCCGTCCTCTAGGGTGGCTGAGCTCTGACTCACAGTCCCGGCGGGCCCCCGGTTGGGCTGCGGGCGCTGCGTTGGTGGTAGCTGTCTCACCAGCAGGGGCGGCGGGGAGGGACCCGGGGCAAAGGGCACACGGCCCCACATCTTGATCACATCCCCCAGGGGTTGGAAGCCCTCATCACAGCCCCGCTTCACCAGCAGGGTCATGGTGAAGTAGCCAGCCTGGAACCACTCACACATCTCCACCGTGGTGAACGGACCTGATCAGTGGGTTGGACAGAGGACAGTTTACAATGTAGAAACTGACCTTAGGTGGCAAACCTTCTTCATCTCAGACAATATGCTGCTGTAATCAACAAAGAAATCTAATAAAATATGTATCATCAGGAGATTAAGTGTACCCTGGATCTCTCCCTGGGGGTCCTTGTAGAACCACTTCATGGCAGCCTCATGAGATAGCGGCAAAGCAGCTGCAGTGTTCCTGCTCTCCTGCTGCTGCAGAGCCTGGGTGAAACACTCCTCTTCCAAAGAGGTATCCTGCAGTGATGCCACCATCTTCTCTGCCTCCTACACAAATATAAACAAACACATTCATTATTTATTCGACACAGTTGGTGTAGCAGGCTTGCAAACTCCAGTAAGATGAAAAAGGTGGCAATTCTGACAGTAGAGCTGCACTTCACTTTGCAATTTATAACTTTAAATGTACTGCCTCTGCTACTGGGTAAACAAAGCTCAATAGGTTTTAAGATCTAATTGGACAAGGTTATGTGACTGATGCTTGGTTAAAGTAACACGCAACAAGAAATATATACAATATCCAGCCAAGCAGATAATAGATATGCAGGCTAAGACTTCCTTTTCGGTTTAATGGTCATTATTTACAGAATCAGATAAACTTACAAAAATAGTCTCTTTAGCTACAGCTCCAAGGGAGGGATTGTGTGTGCCAGGGTTCAGACTGCTTTTTTAATTTGTGCAGAGGGCTCATTAAAGCTGAAACAAGGAGTTAAACTGCTCCATATTTGCTCACAAAAACCTCCCCCATAACTGTCTGTATTTCTCATTCAAAAGAGGGAGATTTGTCAAAAAGCGAAAAAAAACAAAAACAACTGCAGCCTTGGTTCTGAATATTCAGCAGCAAAATAATCACTGGTTTCAGCCCTCGTCTGAAGGCTGTGAAATGCACTTTGATTAAACATGATTACATAATTTGCCCGAGACAGATCCTTGAAATGTGCCTCTTGCTGTTCCTACCTGCTGCAGGTGTTTCATGCCTTCATCGTCCTCAGTGTCTCCTCCAGATGGAGGGAGGAGAAGAGCAGCAGAGGAAGGGGGCGGAGGAGGCAGGCTGGAGGAGGTGGCAGCGGTGCTGGTACTCAGCTGGGCCTTGGAGCCCCCTAATGGAGCTACTTCTGACACAAAAACAAGAAGAAACACGAGTAAAACAATGGGTCCTAATTTTAATATTTCTATTTATAGTTTAGTGTTGTTGGATGCGAGTGGTAGAGCCACCCACTGGCTGTGTGTCAGATCCAGCAGGCACAGCGGGTTCAGTAAACAAGATATCAAATGACTGGGGCTAAACATATTCTATATCAAACCAAAATATCAACAAGGCTTAATTTCCTCTCTTACACACACTGTCCTGTGACTAAAAGAGCTGAGAACAAGAAGCTGAAGGTTCAACTCGGGATCTGTCACTTCAGAGGCAATATTTCTTAGCACCACAAAATAAAATTGAACTAATGAATTCTAAATCATTGCTCAGTAAAAAATTGTTTAAGTAAATTGTTTCTGTACTTTTTTAATGCAACAGTGTAATGGCCTCTGCCTGTTTTTTATATAGACACACTGAATATCTATCTTATAAGAATGAAAGAATAACAAATTAATGAAACTACCTAAATCTAAAAGCAGATACATAATATCGCTGCTTTGTTTTGTCAACACACTAAGAGAGAGAGATATCCGGAACATGACCTACCTTCACCAGGTGTGCTGCTGGCCTTGGCAGACTGGCTGTTGCTCAGCTGAGTGTTATCCACCACTAGACCAGCATTGCTAGGTTGGGACTCCAGAGATGGAGGGGTACAGTGAGCTGGAGAAGACGAGGGAGATGCTGGCTTTGTCTCACCATCTCCAACAGCAGAGATGGCTTCTTTAATTTCTGTGAGTCCAGGAGTGGAAGAAAGGAAGTGGGGGAAAAAGGAAAAAAAAAAAAGCCAATTATTCCTCCATGGACTATGATCACTGAAGGGGAAAAAAAGGTAAAAGACGACATGTAACTGCCTTCTGAAAGATCAAATAAAGAAAGATCAGGCGTCGCCTCACCCTTGTCTTTGTCTCCTTCAGCACTGTTCCTCTCTGGGTCAGCAAGGCTGTCTCCCTCCTCCTCCTCCTCTATCCCCTTAAACTCAAACTCCTCTGGGATTGTCTCCTTACCACTTTTCTGATAAGGGAAGTAGAAAACAAATCTCAGATACTGATGCACACAAGAGTATAAAAATTATTAAAGCAGTATCATACCAGTACCAGAAATGTTTTTTGAATACCTTCATAGGCATGAAAGCTCCTGACGAGTCAAAAGTGCCCATCTCCTCATCCTCCTCATCTGTACACCACTCGGGCAGGTCCCTGTCGTCCTCTAGACCATCACTGCCTGCACGCCGGCGCCCGCCACCATGACCATCAGAGTCCCGGAAATCAAAATCAAACTTCCTCCGACGACCTTCTCCTGGACCACTGTGGTCCCGCCAGCCTGCTGAACGAGGACCACCATCTAACAAACAAATGAAATGTTATTAGTTCTAAAACTGTACTGAACAGCATTCAGAAACTTACCAACGTCAGTTTGGAGTTTCAGTTTAAACATATTTTGTTAGGAAAGGTCATGTAATTTAATAAACCCGACTGCTGTGAGTGCAGAAACTGGGGAAGCTTATAAATGCAGTTTATAAACCCAGCTGCCGTGTCTTGTAGAACTACCATCACTAGCCACTAGATGTCAGTACACTGACCTTTAAGTTAAAGCTGCTGCACACATTGATAACAGAAGTTTAAAAACACAGAAATTTAAACAGAGGCATGAGCAGTAATATAAATGTTTCTTGATGATTCTCCATAGCTCACTTTAAATAAAGTGTGAACCAAATCTAACACTGTTTAATGAAATGAAAGAGGTCAGTTTACTGGGACTGTGTATTCAATGAGACACTTCAGATATAAAAAGAAATAAACATATTTAAACACTTAGTACTAATTATGCAATGTCTGTTGACCACATGTCCAGTTCAGATGAACCCAGAGTTGTTTTGATACAGCTAGACAAACTTAGCAGCAAACTGAATGCTAAACCCTTAAAATAAACATTTTAATGAGGCCATTCCAAAGCACAGCTTCCACACTAGTGAGTTAAATCATATCAAAAGGTTTGTCAAAGGAACATAAACCATTTAATCAAAGTGTACAGTTGTGTAGTTTCTGCTGTCAACACAGAGTTTGTGACAATACATGAATGTGTGTATTTATCATACCATCCCTGCGGGGTCCAGCAAGTCTCCAGTTGCTGCCCGGCTCCCCTTCGTCCTCCTCTTGCTCCTCCCGGAGGGTGCGCCAGTTATCGCTGTCAGCCCTTGTGTACTCCTTCCTCCCTGGACCCCCGGGACCTCCAGTTTCTTCAAAGCCAGGACGCCCCACCTCCCGCCGCAGTGGCTTCTCAAATCGACGTTCACCCCTGAGAAAAAGAGGGAAATGAAGGGGAAATTATATCAGTTAGCAGAGGAAAACAAAGTCCAAAACATGAGCCACTTTATCTGCAAGAGCAGTATGTCCAGCCAACACTTGACACCACCACCGATATCAGTTCATACAGTTTAACCAGATCTTGGAGGAAGAACTGTAGAAGAAATACAACACACATTCACTCCAACATAAGATGCCTGCAAAGATGAGAGAAACCATTGCACAAGAGCGAAGAACTACAAAAATACCTGAACAGATTACAGACTAAGTTACACTGATGACAGCTCCTCTCAGCAGTGATTAAATTGGCTTTTACTGTGCAACAGAGCACTTTATTTATAATGATTTACATGACCTTACCAACATTTTAAGGACATCCAATGCAGTGCATGTGCTGTGTGCTGTTTATTCTCACCGATCGTCCCAGCTCTGGCTGCGGTGAATCTCTCGGACGCTGCGGCCGAAACCCACCTCGGCATCTTCAATACTTCTTTGGTAGAATCCACCTTCACCACGGCCTCTGCCTGTTTATGTGCACAGAGATTAAGACGTTTGTGTTTAAGTAGATTGTATCTATTTTAACCTGAAGGCAGGTGCACACAACAACACACCACAAAACATCATTCTTCTCCGTAGTTTCCTTTGATGTGCTGAACTGGACTGCTTGTGTTTACATTGGCATGTGTCGACAAGGTAAATGCATAAGCCTGGTGCTTTTAAACTGCGGGTGGACAAAAGAAGGACTATTTTAGACAGGCCAAGAGGAAGTGTGCTGCATCAAGATGGTAGAAGAAAGCAGGAAATAAACACTTGACTAGTTGCCTTAAATAAACTTTTACTTTAGTTGGGTAGCAATCATTGTCACTGCAGCTGACGGCTTTGAACAGCACTTCTGTTGCTGTTGCAGCCTGAGCTCAAGCGACTGAACAAGCTCAATCTGAGCTATACTTTGTGTCCCTCTTGCATTGGGTGTTTTTTTTTTTTTTTTTTCCCCCCCCCTTATCTTG
>VUQI01005832.1:7954-22696 GCA_015106735.1 Paratilapia polleni
TATCTTTTCCTGCAGCAACATAACAGGGAAAACACAATAAAATTCAACTTATGATAATGCATAGTTTAGGCTGCCCACATGAGACATTAGAAATGGGCATCAAGCTTGCATTTGTTATGAATATGTATGTCCATGTGTATGGGTGGCTGCTTCTGAAAGGCTTTTATATAGTGGTGCAGAGTACAAAGATATTCCTGCTTGAGCAGGATTATGGTTCTATTGATAAAATATTTCCTTTACTGAAGTATAAAAGCAGCTAATTTAAATTGACTAGTTATAATACTGAGCCATTGCATAAAATTGCATTTATTTTGTAAATCTTGTTTAAAAAACAAGAAAAATAATATCATTACACACTGCACATTTAAATGCTGCAGTAAATATGTTGTCCTCAAAAGCATTATTACCTGCTGAGGTCCAGGCAGCATCACCATTCTGCCTCCCATCAGTTTTCTGTGAGTCAGAGTTCAGACTGACTTCAGCAGAAAGCTGCTCCAAACTGTGGAAACTCCTCCTGGTTGACAGAAACATTTGGATAAGTTTTCATCTTCCATGTATTAAAACATCAAAGGAGAGCTGTACTGTACATCAAAGTTTACCTGCGGAACAGTTTGACATCGCCTTGGTTGTTTGTGATGGTTGACCACTGGTTAACGAGTGGGATGGAAAGATCTTTAGCCAGATGGGAGGAGTCACAGGGCATGAGGGCAGAGCTGAATGCAGCACAGAGTAAAAATTCTGTTCTGAACAAATGTTCATTTTTAGCAATCATATACAGTATATGAGCCTGAACATCAAAGGCAGAATCAGCAAGCAAACGTATCCATAGTTTGTTGTAGTAGTTTTTAATGTTAATCTCACCTAAATACACAGACCCTGGTGTGGTTGAACATCCAGAATCACCCTCAAATCTTACAACAGATCCTCAAACCCAACAGAGTTCAACAACATCATCAGTGGGCAATGAGGAAAAATGGGGATTTCAAGGAGCTACTTTTTATCTAGGTCTTGCATCTTTCTATTATATCTATACAATTTAAATTAAGTATCTCTTCGTGAGGAAAGCATCAGAAACCAGTGTAATAGTTTCTTTTCTTCTTCTATAAAGGAGCATTAAGGTTGTTATTTCAACTAAAAACAAAAACCTAACTGTCCCAAATTTTGAGAATATTTTAAAACTCCAGCTTTAGCTTTCCTTTTAAACTCTGCTGAACATGTGTGTATACATACTGTATAATGGAAATCTGTGTGTGAGAAAGAACAAATAAATGGAACGCTAAGCTTATATGTGCTTACTCACAGTTGTGCCTGCAGCTCCAGCACGATAGCTTCCAGCTCTTTCTTCTCTTGTTGGCTTTGCACTGTCAGCTCCTCCACCTTGGCTCTCAAACGCTTGTTCTCTGTCTCCACGTTCTTCAGCTGTGACTCCCGCAGGCGCACCAGCTCCTCCAGATAACCCTGAATAACACACACAATGACATACGTATTTCTTTGTAGATGCTGATACTGAGGAACAGTAGTTTGAGTTTGTTATGAGTTACCTTCTGAGCATAGACAATCTTAAATCTTTGCTCCATCTTGCGACACTTGTTGCTCCAGCTCTCCTCATCTGTCACCAGAGGGATGTAGGGATGCTCTGGGATGCTCTCCTCACTGTTACTGCTGTCCACACTGCGGCGGTCCTCCTCATCACTAAGGTAGTCATAGCTACACAACAGAGGCAGGAGTATTAATGTACCCCAATTCCTATGCATACATGCAATGCTAAAAGTGGAATAATGAGATCTCACCTCTGAGTGAACTTCAGGTAAGGTGTATAATCAATCACAGCTGGGGATTTCCCATCCAGAGTCTCACCCTTCAGGCAAAAACTACACAGAAAGAAACAAAAAAATAGCTTTTTTGAAAACTGATTTTATGTTATAAATCTATGTGGTGTGTACATTATCTGCTAGCAAACATGCCAGTACTGCTAGTGGTGCAACTTTAAGACTCTTTTGCTACAAATACTGGTCTTTAAAACTATATAACAAACCAAAAAAGGCTAAGCAGCCAAGGTAAGATATTTAAAGTGGACACATTATTCTCATTTCCACCTCTATATGTTTATTCTTGGACTCAACTAGAGTAGCTTTGCATGATTAATAGTTTAAAATAATCCTTGTTTGTCTTATACTTGGCCACGATGCGGCCAGTAATTTAACCAGAGTCTGAAACAAGCCATTTTAGCTTGTTAAGGCCACACTCCCTTTAGGTCAACTTTCTTTTGATTTTTCCCTCGCAAACAGAAGGTTTGAACAGCAGGAGGGTGGTGCTGCAGCCAGAATTGTGTCCCTTAAATAAACATATTAAAGATATCTTCTCTATGAGATTATATAGAGAAGCCAAAAAATGTCTGAAAACAAACATTTAGAGGGATTTGAGCTTGAGTCTTTGGCTCTTATGCTGATCTCATTATTTCAAACTTTGACCTTGTTTAATATGAGTATCCACTATTGTACCAGTATATATATGACAGAAAACAAGGAAAAAGCATAAGAGCTCCACTTTATGATAGCTTACAAATATATACCACATAACCACATACCACATACATATATGCTTATTTCAGTTTATAGTGTTATGTATGTCACAGTCTCTGCACAGCTCAACTTCACCTGAAGTCAATGGCGCTCAGTCCAATCAGCATGCCGGTCAGCACTGTGGCCTCCTCTCTCAGCATAATGGCTCCATCATCATAGAACCTCCTGCCAGGTAAAGAGGTGATCATCATTTCTGAACGTCTAGATGTTATGCTGAGTGTTCACATTAATTTTCTTAGGACCAAAACCCTGCATATGGAATTGATGTTTCTTATTGAGATGCTGAATGTCTAGTGAAGGAGAAAGGGACGGGGGATCACTTTATACCAAAAGTATTGCTACAATAAAGAATACACTCTGACCTTGTTGTTCTTGTGTCCCTGAGAGCAGTGGACACATACTCAGAGAGACGTTTCTCCATCAGCGCCACTCGAATCCATGCCCGGCCCTGTAGGACGACGTATAAGTGAGTGGGAACAGAAGGCCTTCTTTCACACTCATACACACAGACACACAAGTGCATACAAATATCCTTGCCTTGGCTCGTGATGTGCTGATGTTCTCTATGTTTTCAATGCTGGCGATGCAGTTGTTCTGCACCTTGCTGCATGCCAGCCGGATGTATTCCCAAAAACTGCGCTGTCCATCTGAGCTGAACCAGCTGCCAGAACCTGGTTCAGGATTAAAACATAGCAATCAATCATTTTTGCTCTGATAGCAGATCAAACTAAAATATACAGCCACAGCAGCAGTACAGCTGACTGTGCAATCTCACTCATTTTATGGGTAAGCCTTTTGACAATAATAATACTATGTTGTTAGCAGTTTGACATATGCATTTGCTTTCTATTCCACTTTTATATTAAATATATTTCTACTGTCTCGCAATCAAAGTCATATTAACTGTTTTGTCCGTCATTTCCTGTATATGTTACCTGCAGTGTTACCTTTGAAGCGGTGGCTGAGGATGTGCTCTAAAATGGCAGCAAAGTTAATAAACTCCTCAGATGAGTCATCTATGGGCTCTGCTGTGTACTTTTCTAGGAGAGTCTTTACGGAGAATCTGAAACAGAAGTGCACAGAGAAAGAAAAATTAGACAAATATAGCACAATGTAATGGAAAAAAAAATTAACTTCACGTGTGTGAAGGCTTTGGACTCTTAGTTGGTTGTGTGCTGCACATGAAATGCAGCCGTGTACTGTACCCAAGCAGACAAATGTACTACTGTATTTGAACAACAGCTGAGAGGAGTTTTTTTTTCTCCTTTTTTGGGAACCATGCCATCTTATCATACTGAGGTCACCCCAATTGTCTTGTGTACTGCACAATGTACCCCTTCAGTGCTTTGGCAGTGTTATCATGAAAACAATACAATTAACCCCCTGTCTTTACAGCCTTTGTGCGTGCTGTGCTTCCAGGTCCCTTTGGGTCTTGTCTCTCTGAGGGACCGACCCGCATCAAAGAATGATCAAATAATTCCCTCCCCCTTATCTATACATTGTGGTGTGATCTATTTAGGGCAGCTGCTGCAGCTTTAGTTTGGCTTTTGACCTCACATGCTCACCCCTCCGGCTGCACCGCAGAAGGACCGCTATGCAGCGTGCATGTTAGGAGCCGGCATCCAGGCACAGGCTCGGGCTGACTGCCTTGGCTTCGATGGGCAACACTAGCATCACAGAGGGCAAGACTGCCCTGGCAGTGGGAAACACCTCCATAGCCAGGGGAAAGACTACCGTTTCCTTAGGCAACTCCTCCATCTTCAGGGGAGTGACCACCACCTCCATGGGAGACTCCACCATCCAAAGGCAAAAGACGACTGTGGCTCTGGGACGGGCCAGCTTCAGCCGGGGAACCACCACCACGTCCTTTCGTAAAGCCTTGACGTCCAAGCGCAGGAACACCTAAATGGAAAGGACCCCCGAAGCCAGGGCTAAGACACCGAGAGCAGCCAAGCAGTCCAAAAAAGACTCTAACAATGAGTGGAAAACTACATTTTCGTCAAGTAAAACCTCCTTCACCAAAGGCAGGGTTTCTTTCCTGAGGAATAAGTACGCCATCTCCTGGGGTAAATCCTCGATCTCCTGGAGCAGAACCACCACAATTTTGGGCAACACCAGCATAGCAGTGGGCAAAACCTCTGTTACACGAGGAGAGACTACAAGCTCTCTCACCACCCTGACCTTCACCCATGGGACCAAGTCTGTGTCTGTGTTCAAAACCACCCTCATCAGGGGCAAAGAAACGCATAGCAACATCTACTGGGATTTTCACACTTGAATCCTGCACATACTTAAAAACCCATGGATATGTCTATGTGGTCAGTTTTAGAAGGTCAGTAGAATTAATAATCAATAAAAAGAGCTGCTATGTCTGTGATGTGTATAAGAAATTATAGATGACCTGCAGATCTAATGGGTTTGCAATCAAAAGCAAGATATCCCATTCCCAAAGCAATGCTGAGCGTGTTATGCAAATGTGACATTGATGAAATGAGGATTTATGGTGTGCTGACTTGGCAGGGAGGAGAAGCGTGAAACAGATGCATGTGATGTATGTGGAGACACAAGAGTATGTGTGTGCTTTTCATCGGCACTATTCTCCTGTATGTTGTGCATCAACATGTCTGCATCGCTGGTTTGAATGTGATATTTTTGTGCTGATAAGAACAACTGATACTTTACATTTCCATAATTACGCTGCAACACAGCAAATCCAGTTTTCAACTCCAAGACTGTAAAGATTGATTGATGTAACAGTGCTTATAAAAGTAACATGTCTAAACACTGCTGAGCTTGACTGTTTTGTATGTAGACATTCTAAGATTTTTATGACATTAAATGGAAGAAAATAAACACTTTTTGAGTTGCAAAAAATTCAACATGAACGCAAACGGATAATAAACACCAACTGAAGGAACCACACCCATATTCCAAATGGAGGGACGACACAAATACAGGAAAGGTGCAATCAAAGCCTCACATACATATGGAGAACATGAACACACTCAGCATTCCTTTCATATAAAACAACACAGTACAAGTCATTTCACATATGGTGTATACAGCTGTATACAAAGGGAATGTCTTACAATCACAGGCTATAGGGAACAATAGCTCAGAAGAAAGTGATGTCACCGCAGACTGTCCTCTTTGCAACAATGTGTCCTTCAACCGTCCGGTGTCGTCGTGGCGTTGGGACAATCGCTTCACTGTCTCAGTCCCCCCAGATAGGCTGTGGCCACCTACGGCTGCCTCTGTCCATTCACAGGGACACATGGGTGGTATGTGGCCTTCCAAAGCCCACGTCGAACAGCTCAACGAAGGCATTATGCGACACGGGGGTCGCACTATCCACGCTTAGCATTCTGGTCCACTCTGGATTGTAGCTGATGTTACTATTACTCCCGAGGGCTTGCAGAGCATAGAGTGCTGCATGAGTGTGCGATGCTTTGCGTCTAGTGAGTCCCGAACCCTGCCGTCGAATCTGGGTCAGGAAGACGAGCTTCTCCTCAATGGGCAACACCAGCTTCACAGAGGGAAAGACGGCCTTAACCCTGGGCAACACCACAATAAAGAGGGGGAAGACCAAGCTTGCCATGGGGAATTCCTCCATCACCCGGGGCAGGAGCACAACATCACTGGGCTCCTCCACTATCACCAGTGGGAAAACCAAGATCTCCCTGGGCAGCGCCTCCTTCAGCAGAGGTACCACCACCACCTCTTTTCGGAAAGCCATCTTCCCCAAACGCAAGACGCTCTAGATGAGAGAGGACGGCATTCCGGGGTGGGGGGACTGGTTCAAAATGTAACAAGAAAAAAGGATCATCACAGAGAACATATGGATAAAACAACAGCGTCGGCACTGAGAGCGAAAACTGGATTAAATTTACTTTTTGAGCCTTGACTTTGTCGGGTCATGCAGGATTTATCAAAGAAACAGGTTAGTGGCAACTGAATTCTGTCTGATAAAATTTTTGAAAAGACCAAATAGGTAATTCATCATATTAATGTATTATAGAGCTCCAGGATATTAGGCAGGATCTCTTAAAGTGTGTTCTGTACTTCAGCAGGACCCTACAACTGGTTTTGCTGAATAAAAAAACCCACTTGGTAGGTGTTGCCAATAAGCACAAATATTGTGTGTTGGGGCAGAGAGTCACAGTCATTGTGATATTTGAACTTCACAAAATAATCAGCTTCATACTCCAGGCACTTTTTTTTTTTTTTTTACATGATTTTGTACCAAGGAATGCTATCAGGGGGTTTTCTTGTAAACTTTGTAGAGAAATGTACTAATTCATGTAAAATTTGAGATATTGAGCAAATAGTAAAACATATTCACTCAAAATTGGCGCTACATTCCCTCTTTGTGCATGCTTCCAAGACAGAAAAATGCATTAAATCAAGTAATTCCTCACTTTGGAGAGTGTGGAATCCTTGGAAACCCACCAGTGGTTCCCAGGGCTCAGTTTATGAACCACCATAAAATAGCTAAGCTACTTGTTTGCAGACATTACAGCATTTAAAATCATAACAGGAGCAAGTCCACTTTTGCAAATGACCTTTCTGACCTAATAAAGTGGTAGCAACATTGTCTCAAAAGAAACACTGCAGCAGATGATTGTAAATTAACTGAAGTCCTTTGATCTGAAGGGGAATCACTGGCATGCCTCAAATGCAAATGGATGGAGTGGAATAGCAACATGCTCTTGGTACGATTTGACACTGAAAAACAACTGCAGGGCCTTCTGACAAGCTTCTTTTGTGCCACCTCTCACTCAGCCTGGATCTCCGCCAAGCCCACTCTCAGCTCTCGTTAAATGCCCTCTTGTTCTCCTTTCTCACCCCTCTACTGTACTTACAAACTTGCGTTTGATCCGCAGCACGACACAGGATAACTAAAACTGCATTCATCAGCAATGACATCTAACCTAAACACACAAAGCTTCACTTTAACTCTCTCAACTTTCATTTTCATTTTTTCCTTACTCCCTCATAAGCATTTCCCTAACTCCTTTCTCTTTCTCTGTCTTCTTATTTCTGTCTCTCTCTTTTTAGCCTTGGCATAACCAGCAGGATCAGATGACACAGGTGAACTCCTCACTGGCCGCAGCATTGCACAACACCACCCAGTGCTGTGTTTATCATCGTGGATTGTCGAGGGAGGCGTCCCGTCCTGCAATGGATTGGCACGAAGAGTCAAGAGAAAAATAAAAGGCTTTGTACTCTGAAGAATATTAAGAATCATAATTTGGGCCAAACCCTCAAAGACAAAAAAAATGTAAAAATATAACTACAGCTGGGTGTGTCTCTCTCTCTCCCACCAATACCCTCTGTGACCAAGTGTCAAGGCAAAGTGTTTCATGGTCAGAGGAGGTGCAGAGGGATCAGGGCGTATGATGGACAGTGAGGGTGTTGGGCACAGAAGCACTGAGAGTGTGAATCAGATATTTGAGTATGACAGAGGGGTAAAAAATGAGGAATAACAGGAGAAGTTAAGAGTGAGAGAGTAGACAGATCAGCTGATGACTGGTGTCCAAATGTTCAACCAAACCTTTAGAAATTTCTGCTGTAATTTCAAATACTTGATGGTGTTGGTAAAAAAAAATGTGTAGGTTCAGAAATCAGGAAAAATGCAAAACAAGGCTGCACAGAAGCTGAACTAGAAATAAATGTTACTCCATCTACACACGCAAATTCAAATACTGCAATTATTAAAAGAGTGACCCACTTGCCGCAGCATGTCCAAGAGACATGAATATGCATTCGTGTTTACTACAGTCCAGAACATTTTATTCTCTCCTCTTGAGCCACGCCCCGGAAGAGCTCAGCCAACATGCAGCACATCGCCCTTCCTTGCCTCAGTCCCAGTTCTCTTTGTTTACAGGAAGCAGCTGCATGGATACCTCTTCACATCAGACTTGACTCACTCATCTTGTCTATTTTTTTCTCAGGTTCACCGTGTCCACAGCAGCACTGTTTCTCCAGTCACGGACCACAACAAGAGAGCTCTTAGCCAGACTAAAGCAACAAAACAGTCGATTTTTAACATTACGGTGCAGAAAGTGGCCTTAAAAACAAACACAAGGCAGTCTGTTTCTGCTGATCCCCAAACATTTTGTTAAACTGAGCTCAGATAAACAACGTTAACCGAGACTTGCATGAAAATCCCTGCTCACAGCAAAAAGCCACATTAAGATAAACCCTGTTGCTATTGACAACAGTGCAGATCAGGGTGACACTGCTGTAACTGTGAATGTCATAAATATGAACTCTATACATGGCCGTAAAAATAAATTTTTTTGGATTTTCAGATGCTTTCTGGCATGTCTGGCAAGTGTTGGGGTGTGAAACAATTTCATTAAACTGAAAACTCCCCAAAAGCTAAAAAGAAAGAGTATTCTTCTTAGCTAATACTTTGAGCAGTCATCTCTTTTATTCTTTTTCTCTGTTGTCATTATTCTTAATTTTAACTCCTTTAAGAATCTTTTCATCGGGGTGGCTCAAATCTTTGATCAGGTTTTACTTTATCATACACAGATGTCTTTTGCTGAACATGCAGTACATAATGGGTTTAGTCCATTAGGTATGACACTGTAAACAAGGCACTGAAACACTGAGCAGAGATTAGTTGAATTTCTGTGCCTGGTACTTGTGACCCACATCATGCCATATCAAGTATACACACTTTTAACCAGGACTGTGATTCCAACACCTTGTGAATTTCTTTGACCCCAAAACTGATCAGAAAGGTCCCCTTTTCTGAAGTCCCACAAAATTAAATTAAAGGAATTGTTGGGAATATAAATGTTAATCTCTGTGTGTGCTGTATGTTAAACATGTATAATGTTACAGTAAGAAAAAAAGAGGGCAGACTTTATATATGCAGTATATACACACACACACTTAGGGTAAATAATAGCTTGGCCTGGTTTACTAATCAAGCACTAACATCACAAATTCAGCTGTGGAAATAGCTGCATCTCAGCAACCACGACAGAACCTGGATCCTGCAACATGATGCCCAGCCTACTCTAATGTACAGCCAGAGGGACAGTGCTGATTCAGGCTCTCTCCCCATTAAGACTGTACGATCACTGAGTAGCCTGTGAATCAGCTCTGACCCAAACGGCATCCAGCAGAACAACATAAAAAGGTCCAAAACACCATGAGTGAGGAGACACGCTAAGAAGAAACTGCCCTCGAAGTGAACCTAATCAATGTCATGTTGTTCATTAGAAAATGAAGAGAAACTGTGTAGTAAGCATTACTGATGGAAAGCTGTTTGAGATTTATTTCTGTCTTGTCCGGTTTGTTTGTCATTAAAACGCTTAAATGATTAAATCTGTCTTAGCACAGCCAGGGCAAACTGAAAACAAAAAGTGTTTTTGTGTCCCTGCTAATCCTTCTCTGTGTTATAAGTCCACTGTGAGAATTTTTCTTTCTTTGCAAGCATGCTCTGTGTGATGTTGTGTGTTTTACCTCACTGTACATGTCACTAAAATGCAGACAGGACCTTGGACATAAAGGTACTGGAATAAAAATGCTTGACTGTGTATCAATGTTGGAGTCTCTTTTTGCTTTGGTGAGTGGTTTCTAGCACTGTTTACACTGCAAAGACACAATAAATTACAAGAAATACAGCAGCATTCAGAGCTTTTGATGCCACTTTTATGAATGCATTGTATGATTATAGCCAATTTGTAATTCAAGATGCAGAGTAGCACTATAATAAATTTTATGATAGCACAATAAAATTATCAAAGCTGTAATTTTTCCACCAGTCATAATTAAAACATACTCTAAAGTAGGATAAGGTCACTATAACCTAGTTATGTCAAACAAAGGAAGGAACAAAGGAGAATAAGCAGCAACATTTTTTACTAAATGGATGGTTCAAGTTATTTTAAGGCAGAAAAATATATCTTTGGGTACATCTAAGATGTGATATTTGTGGCATTTTATGGACTTCTGTGGTATTTTGTTGAACATCTTTGGGTTGCGAATGTTGCCTGAAGTTTTTGAATATGTCACCTCAGGCTCTGAGAACTTGTGATAACATGGTCCAAAAGTTAATTAACCTTCAAGTGAGCAAATGGGGTCACTTTTACATCAGGGATGCTCAGTTTGAGAGGTTACAAAATGAATGTGAGGAGGTCACAAAGTAAGTAAAGACATAAGAAAAAACAAGTGATTTTTGGTCTATTTTTATAACCTTTCTGTATAGAAACATTGGACATCTCTGAGTCCCCTAAAAATTTAAACATGTCGGCTCATGTCAAAGCCAAAAAGGATGGAAACTATTAAAGGCCTAAACACCAAACATGACGCAAAATTTGAGCACTGGATTCAGAAGGGTTTTACACCTGAATTGTGTGGATATATTACATAAAACTGACCATATTGTGCAGTTGAAGAGCTCTCATTGTGTGAGCTGAGGGGTCCTCTCAGCTCAGACATTTACGATGTTAACCACCTCTGAATGCTGTAGAAGACACTGAGCCATATAAAGAACGCACCATCTCTGTAGTGTGTAGGCTGGATGGAGGAGGATGGAGGACCACTGATGTGGGGAGGAGTCCTTGCACTGCCCCAAATGCCCTTGTCCAATTCAGGCACTTCAGCTCACCATGATGGAGGAGAAAACCTGCTGCTGGCTGGCTTATCTCTTCAGACCTATTCCACAATTGATATTAGCCCACTACTCATCCCTTTTATCTTTTGAAGCTACGTTTGCTGTTATAGAAAGAAATCAAGCAGGTGACTGGACTTTTAAATGACAGATAGATAGATAGATAGATAGGTAGATAGATAGATAAATATCAAAGCAAAGATCTTCAAGGAAAAGTGCATGCAGGAGATAAACAATTTAAAACAATTTAAAAACAACTAGTGGATATTTAAGGGATTCCTTTATAGACTACTTCCTCTACCCAACCGGGTGTGATTACAGGCGTATGTGAAGGTGAACACGCACCTGCCTCCTCCTTAACCCTCTCGTTTCTAGAAATGTGTCCTTTCTTTCTGTAATACCTTCCATTTATGTTATGCCTCGCTGCCATTGTTTCACCTCAGGAATGAGATGGCCTTATTAGGTGAAAAAACCTTCATCGTGGCCAAATTGGTGAAATTATAACCCGAACAGCATGTAGGGACAGGCTCCTACAGATAAATACAGCATGTCGACGGCGTCGTGATGTATACCTGCAAACCGTGATGAGGTTTTTTCGCTCCACGCAGACGCTCCGAGCAGACGCCTTTTTCGATGTCAGACCCATAGCCATTGCTGTCTGAATGCAGCCCGACTCCATCCAGCGGCGGCCCCGGGGCCTCTTCGGGATCCGTGCCCAGGCCAGGACCTCTCCCTCCGCGGGCCCTGAGTCCTACAAACACCCGCTGTCCTCTGCGGGGGGCCACGGATGCTGCTGTTGCTGCTGGAAGAGGAGGACAGGACCGAAGCGACCAGCATCAAGTTGCACGTGATTTAGGATGTAACTTCCGGTTACAATTTTCAAAATAAAATTAAGTTCGCTTTTTTTTTTATCGCGTTGGTAAAAATGTACTTGGATTTCCACCTTTCCGTTTCTTAAAACTTTATACCGTTTAACACCGTTATAAAGATTTTAAGGTGGAAATACAACTTCAAAACATAACTTTAAGTTTAATATTAATTATTTTTTAAATATAAAAATTAGAAAAGCAGGTTATATCAGGGATATAGCCATAATAATTATATCCAAATAATATAGACAATTATATAACTAATTCCAGTACCACTTGGATAGTTCTTGTTGTCTTAGATATGGTTTGCAGCCGGTTAGTTTCTTTGTATGTTTATTTTATTTATTTTATTATTTCATGCTCTTCTTCTAAACCGCAGAAGTAATATTTAAAGAAAATATAAAAGAAGACTCTCTTCGTATAGTTAAGCATATTTTATGACAGGACATAACATAAAGAGAGAATAAACATTTGAGTATTTGACTCCGTTTAATATGAAGCTGCACCGAAATCACAGCCACTTTCTCACGGGAATATTATTATTTTCTTTTCTAAATCTAACTCCAGAATACGTGAATATCTGGACAGGTGTGATTCTCCTGTGGACCAGTAGAGGGACTACCTTAAGAGGACTCCTGGACACTAGGGGGGGCTGTGGCGAGAGAAGCTATTTACAAAGCGACGTCAAGATGGCGGAATCAGAGAAGCCAAAAGAGGGGTCTTGCACCTTTCTGTTTAAAAGATCTAATAAGAAATTCTCCGGGCGAAAGAGAAAAGCAAGCGACAGTGACAAAGGTAGTAATGTCTCACTTAAGTAATGTTCTGATGATTTAAACTCAAGTGAACTCCCGGTAACGCTCGGGCTTTATCGTCGGTCCCGAAATACCAAATACAAACTAATTATGGAGTATTTGTGTCTGCCCTTAACTCCCTATTAAATAACCACTGCGGTATTAAGCTGCTAAGAGTCAAAAGTGCTATATTTCATTCCCAAATGAGAGCAGCGATGTAAACCAAGTGCAGCAGACTGATTATAATTTTTCGTTTCTGTTAAAAACATATTTCACATTTGTGCCGCGTTTAAGTTTCCTCGGAATTTGGAGAGCTGTATGCGCAGCCTGCAGTGTTTTGTATTCACTATTTATTCAGAGATCCTTATAGGATTTTACAAGTCCACTGTCAGTTATCGGAGTTTAAGTAGTGGCTGTAAACACTTACTAGATTTATCACCAAATACATGTCGCACTTATTTCCTTTTCAGATGAAAACAGTGATGAGGATCAGACCTCCGTGGTCAGAAGAGAAAAGCAAGAAACTCGAGTCAACCCCATGATTCAGAGGGTAAAATAATGATTATGGAAAAGGAAATTTTAGTTTAATTATGGGATTATTGTGCTAATATTGTTGCTGAATTATTTGCAAACGTGTGTGCAGAGTTGTGCATCTGTCTCAATCAATGTGTGCATAGATTTGTCAAGGTGTACAGGAATCTAAAAATGTGGATACACAATCGTCACGTAGTCAGATTTGTAAACGTGTAAAGCAATCGCAATCTGTTTTTAAATTTGCAAGTGTACTTGAGTATATAAATGTGTAGATAAATCTATATTCTGTTAGTGCATACATAGAGTTTTTTAGCCATTTATACTGGAGTATTTTGCTCCAAAAACTGGAATTACAGACAAATCATGAGCTATTTCTCAGATTACACTTTTGCCATGGTATAACTTCAGATGTGTATGCTTAAGCCATCCCTCATTTCTTTATATTTTGCTTCCAAAGAGCCAGACTTTCTTGTAATTTTTTTAAAATGGTCTTGAGCAATAGTTCTGCAGGCCTTCTGAAGGTCTTTCAAAGTTTTTCTTTGGACATTGGCTGCTTTTTCACTCATTTTCAGTCCAGTTCTTGTACCTGACCATCTTAAGAGGATTTTTTTTTTTTGTTTGTTTGTTTAACACTGACATATGACTCACCAGTGTTGCATAGACAAACAACTTAGCAAAGAACTGATTTTAAATTGTATCTTTAGGCACTTTTTTTAGTAGAAGCCTGTCAGAAAAACACATCTGTTCCCATTTCTTCACTTGAATTTATGAAAAAATGCCTAAAGATGCCTAAGATAACAGTTTGTCAGCCATAAAATAGTATGTGTGCAAAACCAAAGTGATTCCCAAAGAGCTAGTAGCTGAAAACATGGCATATCTTGGTGTGTAGTGTGTCCTTAAATAATTTGAGGAAACTGGACAAGTGGAGGAGAAAAGAAGAACAGTATCTGAAAGTAATGTCCTTAAGAAATAGGGTAAAAAAAACATCCAGCAAAGACCTGACACAGGACCTGAGAGATGCATGTGACCCTTCAATTGATCTATCTACTGTTCACTGAAGCCTCATCAGAAATGCTCTCAGTGGAAGGGTGGCTGTCAAGAAGCCATTTTTAAGGAAGAGAAACAGGGAGAAAAGGCTGAGGTATGCCAAATTACACAAGAACTGGATGGAAATCAGTTGCAACAGATTTTATGGAGTGATGAATCCAAATTTGAAATGTTTGGTTCAAATCATCATCAATATATACAGGAGGTCAGGAGAGAGGTACAACAATGAGTGTCTACAGCCATCTGTAAAACACGGTGGAGGCTCTGTCATGGTTTGGGGCTGCATT
>VUQI01005835.1:19706-49568 GCA_015106735.1 Paratilapia polleni
AAAAAAAAAAAAATGGGAACCAGTTATTTTGCTTACCAGAAAGACTGGAAACAGAATACAGCTGTGCATGGTTGATGGGATTATTAATTAGTGAACTCTACTGTAGGCATAGATGTGCTGGTACACAGATGTTGTCACATTTGACCAAGCCAAACTAAACTGTAGTTTCATATTCAATAGATGAAACTTACTTCTCATCTAACTCTCTATGAATTAGCAAGTTTCCTGAATTTTATACCATTTCCTTTCAGCACACAGGATCCTGTTGCACTTTGCTTCCAAAAATAATTATTTATGTACAAAGATTTATCTAGTCTTGGCCTGCTCGCTTTAATCTCTGAATGCTTTATTCCTTGGATGCTGTGATATTAAATCACAATATTGTTCCACCAGGTGCGTGGATTGATAGACATTTTGCAGCAGTTACTTCAGGCCTAGATTTCATCTTAAGTGTTATCCCAAATCTAGCCAATATGTTTAGTCGGCCCAGAGAATGAAGCATGTGCGCATAGTGTCTGCATGTGCTCCGATGGGAACAGATTTTGGCAAGGAGATGAATAACTGGTCAACATCTGTTAGCACAACATCATTATGACTAACTTGCTCCCATACTGGGTCCTTTTACGGAGTCTCGACAGATGTAAACCTTTTTTTCAATGTGAGGAACCTTGTAATTTCATTTATAAATTAAGGATACTGTATTATGATCGAGATACAGTCCATTGAGCTTTTGATTTACACAGAGCAGATGTGAGTTTTGGCCATGCAGAGTGCTGCTTTGGAGGGGAACAAGTGTTTTTGCTTTAGTTAGGCCCACATGCATGAGTGAAAAGTTGCCGTATGGCCTAACCCTGTTATATTTTGACACATGTAGGTAAGACTGTATGCTTTAATGGTCCTCTCTTTCATTCTCCTTTGCACTCTGCTTCTCTTGACTAAGTCAGATGCCTGAGATTTCTTCTACCTTGGGGCTGACTGATGTTGTGCGTTATTAGAGAAATCTTGCATAACCCTCTGGGCACAGAGGGGAGAGCAGAGCAGACTCCCCTAAGAGTCAGTGCCTGGGGTAGTGTTCAGACAAGCTGCTAAAGGGCGGGTGGGCTCTACTTCTTTTTCCTGTACTTTTTATTTTTCCTGCATGTTTTTTCTTACGTCATCAGTTAAACAATGAACTCAAGCCCTTTTGCTCACTCCATTAAGCTTTGTTGTTTTGTTTTGGGTTTTTTTCTTGTGCTTAAGTCAGTTACTTGACTTGTTTCTTTTCACTTTTTCTTCTGCCTTACCTCAATGTCTCCCTGGGTGGGAGGGGGGGAAAGTGGTCGGCTTGTATCAGGGAGTTGCTGACATGCCAGCTTTTGGTCATCTTGCCATGACAGAAGACAAATTTCGCACACTGTCCATTTAGTATGGGAATTCCCATACTGCACAGACCATTTGTTCGGACGATCCAGGGTCTGTTTCTTACGGTCTTGTTCACTCTATGGAGCCGTTGACAAAGAAGGATGAGGTTTAAACATGTTAAAACGCTGCCAGCAAAGGACCTGCATAGGCTGCTCCAAGTCATGCATAGCATTGTTCTGTGCTGTTGGAAGTTACTGTGCTGTGACAGTCTGGCTGCTTCACACTTCAGGTACTGGGGATGTGGTTGGAATCAGTAAGGCGATCATGCAAAAGGTGCAAATCTGGCGAAAAGAAACATATTGATGCCTTATTTGCATATGACTGTTATGAGAGGATTTAAACTGTAATCTGGTCTTGCTATAGGCACTAGCATTTCACAGAGTGAGGCATACATCTCTATGCAAATGCCTTTTGAATTTATTTGGTTTGTTACTGAGAGCACTAGCACACAGGTGTGGTACTGTAAACAAAACCAGAGCAGCCAAGTGTGCAAGTACTCCCAGAAATTTATTTATACAGCTTACAGTATCAGGTAACATGTTCAATTATGTGTGTCTACACCCCTGTAGGTTTTATCCAGATAGATACCCAACGCAAGACCTGAGGGAGAACTTCTGTCGGAATCCTAACAACGATCCTGGTGGTCCATGGTGCTACACCACAGATCCCAATGTACGAGCTGAGGAGTGTGGCATACCACAGTGTTCAGAAGGTGAGACCCATAAACTATCACAACTAGAAAATAAGATTTAAACAAAATAAAAGCAAAGCCTGAAAGGCGATTGAGCGGTTATGTGGTTTATTTCTTTCTAAAAGATATGATTCTTGTTTGCATTCCTCAGTAGAGAAAAGAACATTTTGATAACTGTTGCTTCTTTGTTGACAGAAGTTTGTATGACATGTAATGGGGAGGATTACCGGGGCAAAATGGACCATACAGAGAGTGGCAAGGAGTGCCAGCGATGGGACTCAGCAAGGCCTCACAAACACCCCTTCCAGCCCAAGAAGTAAGCTGCAGATCACATAGTAATCTTTCTCACAGAAAACACCAGCACGCACCCATGACAGATGCTTAAAGAAATGACGCTAATGCTCAAGAGAGGTAGATCTCAGCACTTGTTATGGCTTACTTGTGTCCCTGCTTTTTTTTTTTTTTACCTTCTCTGCCCTTTTTCTTTTCAGGTATCGGGACAAAGATTTAAAGGACAACTACTGCAGAAACCCGAATAATCGCCTCCGTCCTTGGTGTTACACCATGGATCCCAAAACTCCATGGGAGTACTGCAACATCACTGTGTGTGGTAAGAGCCTGTGCACTGTATATACTCCAAATCTGAGGCTAGGGCTTTGAAGACAAAGTCTTCAAACAAATTAAGAGCAGCAAATTGTTGTTTTACTTTGATTTATGACATTCTGTTGGTTCAACATGCATTACCCTTACAGATTTTATGTGTCACACAGTTAAGAATCTATTACAGGATTCAGAAGTGGCTATAAGATTGAGCAAGCCATGGTTTTTGGATTTGGTTTTTACCACCAGCAAGTTGTTTAAGTGTGCAACAAGGATTTGTTGCATACAGGACATTAGTGGTTTTGGAGTAGTTGTGGTCAGCTGAATTTTGTTAAAAAAAAAAAAAAAAAAGGTCCCTTTCTCCTCAGCAAAGTCTCAGAAGATGTTTGTTTATCCAGATGGGTGTTTCATGTGGGTGTTTGCTCCAAACCATTCTACCTCAACAAGGGACAGTAAATAGGTTGTTTGTAAAAGAGCAGTTATAACTTCACAGAGCCTGAAGTGTTCTACTGAGACCGTTCAGGGCTATAAAGTGGAGGACTACAATAGAGGCCGTTATGCCAAAATACCTCACATAGCCACTGGAAAGTCTAAAGGTTGTTTTAGTGGTGTGAACATTGTTTACAAAATCATCAGTTTTATAGACAAATTAAAGGAAAGACCTGAAATAATGTGCAAAGAGCAAAACAATTGCATATGCTTCCTTACAGGGCGTATGGGGTAAAGGAATGGTTTGATGAATAGGAGAATGATGGATGTGAATCATATTATGTGGCCTTCACAGAAAGCAACACAAAATTTTGTGGACTCTCGTTTTAGTGCCTTAAGTTTAGCATTATGACAGTTGCCATCTGCCATGATTGATCAGACGAGAGAATGTAGTTTTCAGTTATCAGCTTATGTTAGCGAGGTTGCTTAGCGAGGTCCTAACAGACTGTATATAAGCGAATCTAATAGACACAGTAGTACCTGCTCATTAGTGGTAACTACAACAACAATATAATACTAGAATTTCACCCGCCAAAACTAGAGCACAGGCTTCTTGGACAGGGTGTTAGTAAAGTAGCAGGAAAGACTTGGATAGGCTGTTTGTTCACAACCCTCACAAACAGAGCTGAACCCTAGCAGACAGACAGAGGGCTAGTTGGCAACAGAGGAGTTATATAAAAATGAATTGCCCATACATTTGTCACAAAGGGGGATGTGAGATATAGAGACCAAAGGTGCTTTTGGCACCAGGCAGTAAACCTTTTTGACATGTGTGTCTATGGCGATTGCGTCATTTTTGGAGCCAACCTCAAGTGGCCATTCGAGGAACTGCAGTTTTTTGGCACCTTTGCATTGGCGTTTGGAAATGACATGTTAAGTAGTGAGCTTAAGAGGTGCTGGTAATCATATTTGCTTTGACAGTTTCACCTGTATCCAGTTTTTGTGCTACGCTAATCCTTCTGTTAAATGTTAGTTGGTCAGCCAGAACCAGGTCAAAAGCTTTTTTCGCTAATCAAAAAACGGCTGCCTTTGAAGGTGGAGAAGGTACAGAACTGAGGGGTACTCAGTTACTCACCTTTTAGACTTTTCAAACAAGACTTCTGTAGGAGAATGCAATGACAATTAATGTATGTAGAAGAGGCCTGTGTTGGTATATGGGTGTAATACCATGGAAAAACACATGATTTAGCATTATAGAATTAGTTCACTTAGACCAAATTGTCATAACTGTTTTCTTATACACAAAATGCACCAAATGCAATTTCTTTTCCCAGTAAATGAGATTAATATATCACCATGCAGTCTCTGAAATTTAGATGTGCATTTTGTTGCTATTACCAAAAAAAAAAAAAAAAAAAATCTACAAAGGCGCAGGTATAACTCACTGGGTTCAGCAAGGTTCCCTTTTTTTGACGTTACATTGAAATATTCCCACATGCACACCCACAAACTCACAGAGCATCTCTCTTTGTCTCTGTCAGACACATACACACATTTACTTTACAGTTAGAGGTTATGATTTACAGTGAGGGTGGAGGATCTCCATTTGTCCAGATGTGTGTATTCCTCAATGCCTGCCCTCAGAAAGATAAAAACCACTGACCTGTACTACACCGTGCATACAGATACTGGCATGCATTACATCAAGCCAAAGAATCCTTCTTTTCCACCCGCCTTCTGCCTCAAAACATTCCCTTGCCTCCTCCATCTTCTCCCATCCCATTTGTCAAAGGCTAAAGAAACAGAGACAGAAATCTGGAGGGGAGAAATTGCTCGCTATCCCTGCATTGCTATGCTGAACACCAGAATTCCATCTAAAGATGTTTGGAATAGTTTGCCAGTGGATAATGCTGTCCGAGCCAGACTGTGTGTGATATCTTTAGAAATTCAGCAGAAGCAGAATTTCAGTGTTCAAATTAGAATCAAAGGTGTAAATAAGATCAGACTTCAAGATTGTTTTGAGACAGCTACAGTCTTCTTATGTGCTGTCAGCAAGTTAAATGACTTCTTATTGTTGCGGATGTCCATATGTGCAAGAATGTGGGGCACCAGTGTTATGAACACACAGAAAGTTTCTATCGCCATAGAAGCAGGAGGGAGGGCTACTGTTTTTGATCATCCGCCTCTAGGTTAAACATGACACATTCTTTTGGGGATTAATGTCTCTCTCCTTCTTTCCCTCCCTCATTCCTACCTACAATTCACTTTTTTAGCGACTTTCTCTTCTTTGGCATGCTTCCACCTCACAATGGCATTTACCTCTTGTAGATTCAGACCCTCGTGAGGACTCTGATGTCAACACAACAACGTCCTGTGTCCAGGGAAAGGGCACAGACTACCGAGGCACAATGAATGTTACTCCGGAGGGTGTGACGTGTCAACGTTGGGACTCCCAGTTCCCACATAGTCACTCCTTGCTTCCACAGAACTACAAATGCAAGTGAGTAATGCTTGTTTCATAGTTGCATGTTCGGTCAGGAATAACAGCAAGAGTATTTGCTGATTCTGTGCATTTCATCAGCACCATCATTTAAATTGTAGTTTGTGTGTGTGTTATAGAGACCTCAGAGAGAATTACTGTCGTAATCCAGATGGTGCAGATTACCCATGGTGCTTCACTACAAACCCAAATCAGAGGATAGCCAACTGCACCCACATCCCTAGATGTGATGCAGAGGACACACAGAAAACAGGTAAATTATTGTGTGAAAATCAGTTTTGAAAAAGAATTTCAGTGTTTTTGAGAATACATTTGTTTGCTTTCTATAAAAAGTGGGTAACAACAAGCATGGCCAATCATATTTGTTTAGTATATACAAACTTCACAGCCAGGAAGTAGTCTGACATAAAGCCACAATGAGCTGTTTTAATATTCTGGTTTTATATGGATTAAACAAATGAGTGATAAAGTGTTAAAATAGTAGTGTGGGATTTTGTTACCTTCACACAGGGCCAGACTACCTTCTTCCCCCAGTCTCTCCAGTCTTCGTTTTGAGAGTGATAGCAATTTTCATTTTTTTAATATTTCCTAAAATGTCAAACTTTCCTTTTATAACTAGCTGATTTTTGTTTTAAGTAACAAATGACATGTACCCAATCAATTACTAAGAAATATCCATGTTCTGTACTCAACTACAGATGTTAAAAAGACAAGTCATGTTTTTGCAAAGTGGAAGAATATTGCTCTCGTAGGAATGAACCACTTGGCAGCGAGCTGCCCAATGAATTCCATCTCTTGGAAGAACAACAACACCAGACTTTGGCAATAGCTGCTCATTGTCATTTCCCATGTTTCTCTGCTTTACATTTTGGTAGACCACACATGTCTCAAAGCAGCCAGTGAGTTTGCAACTAAAGATCTGTCTCTGATTCTTTTTAAGACTAGGAATATTGAGATTTGGGAGACACCACTTGCACAGGGGCCCACAATATTAAATGATCCAAACCACAAAGAGAAGCATAGACCCATATCCTTTCTTTGTCTCTGCAAGTACATGAATTTGTGTTTGGGAGTCTTCCAACTTCTCGAAGAGGCGTTTAAGAAGCTGCTGGGCTCAGTAATTCTTGGCATTTTAACACGGTAATCTGAATAATTTTATCTTGTTCTACCTCAGAGTGTTATGAAGACAATGGAGAAATGTATCGGGGCACTTTATCCGTAACCCGATCGGGGATTCCCTGTGCAGACTGGTCACATCATATAAACAGGTAATGAAGTCATTTATTCTGCAAAGAATTTTGTTGCATTGCTATCCTGACTCCCAGCAGAGCTTCAGCTGTACTGAGCAGCCCTGGAACTGTTTCCTAGAGAGATTGACATTCTTTTCAGCTCACTTGATGAGTGTTTGTTGACAACTTAGCTCCCATTGCCTTGTGAAAATCCCTTTCAAATGAATGAGGCTAAGCAGTGAAAACAAACAGCAAGAGGAAATCAGGGGTTCCACAGGGGTCAATACCAGGTCCAATTATTATTCATCTAACTGACGAGAGGAAACCCGAGGGTGCTCTCCAGGTGACCCATACTGACGGAAAGATTGCCCACTCCAGGGCCGTTACTTCATGCTGAAGTCAGCCTGTTGGAATTACTTAATTTACAGGAATTTTAAAAGCCAAAATGGCACAGACAGATGGACATGTTCCAGAGACGACCCTTGACCCCAGGAAGTGCTTTCTTAGGAAAGCAGATCAAAGCCAATCAGCTCCCTCCCATAGAATGCAGCCAGCGAGTCTACCCTGTTCAAGGTTGAAGGTCATCCTAGGAAAAACTGCTGAGAGCTACAGCTTGTTTAACATTCTCCCGGGAAGTGAAATTATTTTCACACCCTTACAAATTGTCGATTAATTAGCATTATTTTTGTGTGCGTGTGTCCAAACTCTGACCAAGTCATTGCTTTTTAAGGATCTTACGGATAGCTTAGAAGACACACGATTAGATGTAAATTCCTACAAATCTAAAGCACAACTGCATCATTCCATAGAGGATGTGGCTCCTGCTGGTCTGAGCCCTGCTGAACGCTTAGACTGCATACTTTCAAACTCCCATGAGCACTCTTCACAAAACTCTGTTTCCTTGTACAGACTCTGCAGCAAATGTAGAGGATTCATTGCACTATAGGAAACCCAGAGACAGATTTTCCAGGCATTCCATGGTTACTTGTATACTGTGTATGTAATGTATGCGCCTGACAGTATGTGTGCAACTCCAAGTACACATCCTTGTGTGTTTTTAGAGTGTGAGAGTGCCCATCTTTATGAGACGTGACCCAGTGTTAGTTCTTGGCTGTGTGCAAAATAACACATGGGATATGAGAATCTGTATTTGTGTGTTTTACAGTGGGGATTCTCACTCTACAGTATCCTATGTAGGGCTGGAGAAGAACTACTGCCGGAACCCAGATCGGGACAAGCATGGCCCCTGGTGTTACACCAGTCCAAATAACCGCTTGACCTGGGACTACTGTAAACTGAAGCACTGTGAGTTTCTTAAATAAACATTTATCTTCTTACGTCTGTCTCTGTAAGCAGATAATATCTGTGTTCTCTGAAGTATAGATGCATGTGATCTGCAGTATCCATGTGTATATATAAATGTGTGGTTTGTGCCAGCAGCTGAATGGCTTGGTTCCAACTTAAAACGCCAACAAAACCCGACTATTAAGCAAGTGTGATATAACTGTAGACTTTGCATAAAAGATGGACATTTATATAAAGTAATCGTCACATCATCCATTGGTTTGTAGACTACTGTTTTGAAACCACAAATATGGCATTGTGCTATAGTCATTTTGGGTTTTTTGAAGCTGGATGTGACCATATTTAGACGAGAGGGTAGACCCAGAGAGCTGTCAGCTGACAGTAGTTAATTATCTAGCATGATTAGTAAGGTGCATCCGTAATTCACTATTAAATGGGATGCTGTCTTTGGCTAAACCAGAGAAACTGAACAGCTGACTCCTTAGAGTGCCTTTTACTACTACTACATTTAAGCCATAATGTAATTTAACTTGAGTGATGTATAAAAAGAAATACCACTCTACAGTGAATGTGAAAGTTAGCTATTAACCCTGACATCATTTTCATTCTAGGCTGTAAGCATGTTTAATTCTGCCTTAAAGATGGGCATGTAAAATGGAAGTCTATGGGGATTGACTCACTTTTGGAACCAGTCTCAAGTGGCCATAAGAGGAGCTGCAGTTTTTGGCACTTGGTTTCTTGTTGGTTTCTTTTTCCAGTTCGGAAGGTTACCCAGAAATATAACATATGTAAACTGTGAGCTTCAGAGGTACTGGTAGGCATATTTCCCTATTTATCTTTGTGCTAAGCTAACCAGCAAAGCTGTGTTAGATGGCCTTTAACACCCAGGATGAGAAGCATTGTTCACTAATCAAAAAATGGCTGCCTTTGAAGATGGAGAAGCTTGTTACGAAACTGAGGGGTACTGAATATGTTTCCTTTCTATCAAGCAAACAGGCTGAGACAAGATTTTTTTTTCTAAACCTTTGGGAATGTTCAAACAGGACATCTGAAAGAGCATGTAATGACATTTAGTACAGAAGAGGTCTGTGTTGATGTGTGGGTGTAGTACACTGAAATAACACAAGTGATTTAGCTTCATAGCCTTTACTGACTTCAACCAAAATATCATAATTGTTTTCTTACACAGCTTTCCGAGTGGCTTACGTAATCTGTTAGCTGTGGTTTTGTCCAATTGGCAGAGAATACACGATGCTCAAACAGCAAACAGATGCGAAAGTCTGTTGCCGTACTTGTATTTGAGAAAACACACACTCAGGGCCAGTGGACCGAGCTTTTTCTTTGGCTGGTTTCAGTGTAGCTGCATTGAAGAGCCTCTTTTGAATAATTTCCATAATGTAAAACATGCCTTCCGTGAAGTTTTGAGGTCTTGAGCAAATCTATTTGTTGTGGTTGCTGACTATTATAGCCTCCAACAATGATTTGGATACAGAGATAAGTCTTTGTAAAGTATAAAAGGCTGCCATATTTACTGAGGTTTCATGCTTTCTGTGTCAATGTAGTTCCCTGCTGCTGTGGGGTCTCTTCTTACCGTTGTGCTTTACTTTATTTATATTAGGTGAATCAGCTACAAAGGCCCCTCAAACAAACAGTGAGTATGTTTTTTTTTCCTGCCCAGAGTGCTCCTCTTCCTCGTGTCCTTATCTCTGATCTCCTCCCTTTTCCTTTTAACTCTGTAGATCAGGTCCATCTGTTGATATTTACCTGACTAAACAAATCAATGTATTTTATAGATGGCTTTTGAAGTTTTAATACATTTTTTCCCATGGAAATGTTAAAAAACATACATCTGTCTAACACACAGTATCAATTATATCTCCTTGTTTAGCTCCAGCTAGGCCCAAGATATCATGCTTTGTGCATATAAACACCAGAATAGTTGGTGGACATCAAGTACAAGGTACAGATGGCAGCTGGGTTGTAAGCATCCAAAGGCAGTAAGTGGTTTTAATTCTTTTTTAGAATCCTAGTCCTTTATCCACTTAATCTATGTGCTATGATGAATACATTTTTCTTCTTAAATTTTCTCAGGAAGGGTCATTTGTGTGGTGGCTCACTAATCAGAGAAGACTGGGTTTTGACAGACCAGCAGTGCTTCACCTCCTGGTAACTTTTCTGCCTTGTCTGACTTACCTTTACTTTCATTCTTTAAACATGCTTCTTTTGCTGCTTCTCTCTTGTATTGCTTAAATTGGAGATGCAGGCTGTACAGTATACTCAGACAGACTTGACCTGAGACAGGGACTGTAGCTTTTTGGACTGCTGTTTAACCTTTGCAGAACTATTCATATTGTCTTCATGTAATGTCTCTGTCATCTCTAGCACTAGCTTTGATGAAAAGAACCGTTTTTTCTGTAGTTGTGTGTAATGCTGAAAGTATTACATATGGTGTAGATCAGCATCTTTTAGCAGATATTTTGATTTAGTGGGGAGCCTCAAGTTGCTTGAGGCTTTGCCTTTTGCCTTTTCTCTTTTTTTTAAATGAGCATTTGGATATTTTCCATTTGGATTATTATAAAATATTATTTAAAAAAAAACTCTGTTTTTTTTTTTTTTAAACATCAAGAACTACAGAAATGTGTTTAAAATTGTTATATATGTTAAGACTTTTAGTAGACATTTTGACTAACTACATGACATTGACTGATCATAATAGTGTTTAAAAGTAAGGCTGCTGTAGATCTGAGTGGGATTCGTGTTCTCAGCTGCTTCCTAACGAATCCTTCGCCTGAAGACTGGTCATTTAAATCAGTCGTTGGCTCTGATCACCTATAAAAGTCACACATGCTGTAGGATTCTGTCTTACACTGACCCTTGTAATCATCAGTGTTCCAGATCTGAGGGATTACAGCGTGCAGGTCGGTCTGCGCCACCTCAATGAGTCTTCGAGGCGACCGCGACTACGAATCTCTCGCCTGATCTGTGGCCCAGACGGATCCAACCTAGTCATGTTGAAACTAGCAGAGTAAGTACTTTCAACTAAGTTATGCTTCTTGTTAGAGAAATAGCCAGTGATATAAAACACTGTTAACTACTGTGAATGTTTTAAATATAAAAAGTAAAGAGAGTCATAGAGTATGTTTTGGCTTTTATTGGTGATTATTTCTGTTGCTTCTAGTCCTGCCCCTGTGTCTGAGGGTGCCTCCACCATTCATCTTCCCGTGAAAGAGTGTCACATCCCCGAAGGCACCAACTGCACCATGTATGGATGGGGGGAAACCAAAAGTACTGCCTTCTTTCACCCATATGCCACCTTCAGTGATATTTATTATGACAAAAAGATTTGTGCTCCATTTACAAATTGCGGTTTTTGCATCCTTCTTTGTTCAGATACTGGATATGATGAAGCCCTGAACACTGTAACCATGCCAATGGTCAACAACAACATGTGCTCAAAAATCAAAGGAGATGCTGGGGAAAGCAGAATATGTGCTGGTGGCAAGAGGGGAGAAGGTGTATGTGATGTAAGGATCTTAAATCACCAAATACATCATGAAACAAAACAACATGGATGTGAATTGAATGCACAGTGCTTAAAGGTTCATTTCACCCCAATTCTGTAACAAACACCATTCATTTGAACTACTTTCTACTGAAGAAATAGTCAATTTTCTTGACTTTTGTTTTTGACATAAGTGGCAGCAAATGTCTTAATGAGCACTGTTGTAAAAGTGCCAAATAACACGTAAACTTTATGAAACCACTGAGGCTTAAAATGGCAAAATGTTATGTTTTAAGCATTATATTAGTGTTATAAGACTAATTTGGCTTAGTATCAACAGATAAGAGTAGATATAATTATTGCTAATGCGTAATATCTCTGTATATTATTTTCTTGCAGAGGGACAACGGTGGTCCGTTGGTTTGCCAGGAACATGAGCGCAAAGTCATAATTGGTGTGAGCATTCAAAGGACAAAATGTGCCTCATCACAGCCTGCACTTTTTGTTAACGTTGCTTTCTACTCAGAGTGGATATACAAAGTGTTCAAACTTTACCCGAGTGTGGAAAGGAATTGATGGTGTGGTGTGAAAAACAACCCGACGGAGGACTACCATAGCTAGCAAGAGCTGGGCAGGGCAACTTGGGCCAAAAAGACTCCTCCAACATGGATAATTGGGTGACATACAGAAAATGACTGTATGATAAGTGGCCAATTGGGATTTTGTGGCTGTCATTTTATGTAGATGACATAAACTAGAAATTGGAGACTGGATGTACCTAATGGGATCTCCATTTTACAAATGAGGAGATCCAGGTATTGAAGCTCGATACCGTTTTTAAAACCAAAGTCTCGGGCACATGGACGGCGTACTAAATGTGTTTTGACATGTTCAGAATTTCTGAAGCCATGCAAACAAAGGCAATGAGGAGGACACTTGTGATTCAGTATTATCTCCTGGAATATACTTGAACTCAATTCCTTGGTGGTTACCATTTAAGGTAGCCTTCATTGACTGGGAATTTTTTTATTCTTTTTTTTAATGTTGAGCTGGACTGTAAAATGTGTCTTTTTCCCTTAAACGCAAGCGATGTGGATAGACAGAGAAAAAAAAGGTACTAATCTGGTATTAGGATACTGTACAAATAACACAGCAACTAAAGGTGTCCAAGAAACGAAAATGCATGAAAATGTCATTACAAACTCCCTATTAGGTTCCCTTTGAGAAAATAGCCTTTCAACCTAGCAGTGCTAATTGTATGCAGTAGCTGAACTACCTTTTCTCCAGTTAACTGTAACTGTTAGTTTCCCTCATGAGAGGGTCTAAGAAGGACTGAGCAAACTGCTCCAAATCTTATGCTAATATTTGTAGCATGAGAGAGCGAAGAGCCATGCCAAATATAACATGGTTATTTGGTCTCCAGTTTGGAGGGAACTGTGGCCCCTGGTGGGCTGTGTGTGTGGTCAGTAGGATATTTTATACTTTTTTTTTTTTTGTTTCATGGAAAGTGGCTCTGTATGTGGATACCTGCAGATTTATTATGTTTCTGCTGTGCTGTATAATTTTATGGGTCTTATAGATCTGGAATATTTTTGGGTCACTTAGTAATGTCAGATTGGCTTCTTTGTGCTTATGAATGTGTTTAATATTTAAAGAGACTGGTTGCTTGTAAGTAATGTATATTTATTTTTCTAAATGAAAAGACATTCAAAAATGAATTCATAATTCCACATGATATTTAGATGGTAGTTTCTTGTTTCTGAGAATTATAGACCTTTAAATAACTGGGGTGTAAGCCTGACTCTTAAATAACACAGGCACAACAAAATACTAGGTACAATATACATTGTAAAAAAAAACAAAAAAAAAACATCTGTAAAAATACAGTACAATGTACCATTTTAAAATGAAGGAATTTTCCGTATTAGTTTTTTACAGATCTTTTTCCATATTTTTTTAACCACGCATAGTTTTACCATTTACCATTTAGCAAAATGTCCTTAATATAATGTACTGGCAAAAACTTCCCAGTAGATTTTCTGTTTAGGTACAGATTTATTTTTACAGTGTACTTCACTTGGACAAACTTCAAAATCAAGGATGTTTGTTTCATGGTATTGTTCTCCCAGGGGTAAATTTGAATCTGGATGAGGAGGAGGGTAATTTATCAAGGCATAGTTGAAATGGGGTGGAGGGAGCTGGAGCCTATCCCAGCGGTCAAAAGGCTAGAGCAGAAGGCGGGGTACACCCTGGACAGGTCGCCAGTCTATCACAGAGCTAACACAGAGAGACAGACTACCATTTAAACTCACATTCACACTTACAGCCAATTGAGCGTAACCAGTTAACCAAACATGCATGTGCAAACACATGGGAGGAAGATAAAGTGTGAGCATGAGAACCGACTCAGGCACGGGGAGAACATGCAAACTGCAGAACAAAAGGCCCCAGCCGGCCGGTGGATTCGAACCCAGGACCTTCTTGCTGTGAGGCAACCACTGCACCACCATGCCCCCTAATCATGTCAAAATGGCTCTGTTATTTGCACATAGCTTATGAAGGGACCCCACGTATTGTGAACGAGTTACTGAAAATCCAATGCTTTCTAATGTGAATATTAGTTATTAAAGGTATTTAATGAGACCTGATAAACACAGTGACAAGTTTCGACACATTTTCAGTTAAGCTGAAGTGGCGTGTGGTCAATGGGGGAAAATCACTACATGAAAAAGTATGACATAATTGGCTTTTGATGCTTTCAATTTAGCTTTACACAGACTAGAAAATTGTAAATATGTGTTTTGCTTACAAGAATCTAATTCCCACAATTTCTGAATAACTGGGACTTAACCTAACAACGCCCCAGTGGCCCTGTGATTCTCAGTTATCAGTGGCAGTGTAGTCTACTGGGATCTTGGTGAATGTTACAATAACATTAAAATTAAATTCTAACTCTCAAATCTAAGATAACTGCTGTGAATATCATGTTGAAAATGGTACAATAGAGTCACAAAAAAATTGATATATTTGGCTGTAAGTCAGTGGATTTTATGTTCCCACCAGTGAGTGAGTCATTTGGTATGGATTCACAATAATTCTTTTAAGAAAGAGACTGTATTCAGTATCATTGTGTGAATGTAGTTGTGTAATAGTCTCACACAGGTTTACAATCAAAGTGAAGGTCTGTGAAGGGGTTTATTTAAGGAAGGTAGCTTCATTAAAGGCTATTGGCTGATTAAACAGGTGAAACCAATACTTATGTGGCAGGTCATGGATTTGTATATTAAATGGATCAGTTTTCTTGTCAACAATGCTCTTAAGGTGTTGTTACTGTTATTTAATTTTCTTTAATGTAAATAGCCTCATACATTCTATAAATTACAATTTGTAATTTTTGTAAATATTGTACTTGAGTATTTTTATTTCTTGATCACTCTGTTCATATGTTTGTATACTGTAAACTTTAAATATAACAGCTGCTATTTTGTGTTAAAGATTTGTTTTATATCGGTGAAATTTTCCGAATTTTGTATCCTTGGTATTATTCCTATTTTAATAAACAACTTGACATTACATTAAGCTGTATTCCTTCTTAGCGCTTGAAATTTTCCTCTGTGGAATATGTTGTGAGGAACATGCCAGAAACACCATCTCTGAGTCTGTTTACTCCATCTTTTGGTGGTTTAGTCCTTATATCATTCAGAGAAGCAAATTCTAGTGTATAATAAATACTCTTAAGTGGCTAAAGCAACAGGGGTCATCCATACAACAAGGGAAGGAGATAAATAATAGCATGTCAGAAACATTTGGATAACAAATTTGGACATCCCAGACTTAAGTGAGCTACAGTTGAACTTGGATGTGCTTTTCAGCAACTCCTAAAGTTTTAGTTGCTCAATATGAGATAAGATATTGTTAATCCCCCAGATGCAAGATTAATATTTGTGTCAAATTATTATATTAAGGTTTTTTTTTTTAAGTAGTGCACTAAGTATTCAGATTTGTTGCTTGAGCAAAAAAGCAGTACAATAATGTAAAAATACCACATACACTACTGTGCAAAGGTCTTGAGCAACATCTCATTTCTTTATATTTTGCTTCCAAGGAGCCAGACTTTCTTGTAATTTTTTTAAATGGTCTTGAGCAATACATCTCCAGGCTTTCAAAGTTTTTCTTTGGACATTGGCTTCTTTTTCATTGATTTTCAGTCCAGTCCTTGTGCCTGACTATTTTCAGAGGAATGTTTTGTTTGTTAAGCCACTTAACACTGACCTATGAATCACTGAAGCATAAAAAATAACTCTGACAACTTAGCAAAGAACCAAATTTTAATTGTATCTGTAGGCACTTTGTTACTAGTAGCATGTTGCAAAATCACATAATTTGTTCCCATTTCTTTAGCTGCCAAACACAGTTTTACAGGCATAAAATTGTAGTTTTGCACCAACAAGGCAATTTCCAAAGCGCTATTTCAAAAGACACAACAGTGTGTACAGCCATCAGTAAAACACTGTGTGTGTTTGTCATGGTTTGGGGCTGCAATTTGGCCAGTGATGTTGGGGTTCTTGTCAAAATTGATGGAATTATGAATGCAGACAAGTACCGTCAGATTTTGATCCACTGTGTAATACCATCTGTCTGACTGGCAATGGCTTCTTTTTTTAGCATGGCAATGATCCCAAACACACTGCCAATGCAGTAGAAGCAGCATACCTGGATAGAAAAACACACAGTGGAACACTATCAGTCATGGACTGGCCTCCCCAGAGCCTGGACCACAACATTATTGAAGCAGTGTGGGATCACCTTGACAGAGAACAGAATAAAAGGCAGCCAACATCCAAAGAAGAGCTTTGAATGTCCTTCAAGAAGCCTGGAGAACTATTCCTGAAGACTACTTGAAGAAATTACAAGAAAGCTTTAAGAGAGTTCAGGCTGTGTTGAAGGATAAAGGTGGTCATACTAAATATTGACTTTCAAGCTTGTTAGAATTGTACAAACTCTATTTTTTTCCTTATATACTGTATTTCCATGTATATTTCCATATGTTTCAATAAAGTGCTTCACCTATTTCCCATTTTCCTAGCAAATTATAAAGAAATGAGGAGTGGCTTGAGACTTTTGCACAGTACTGTAACAATTCAAAGCCCTATGATAAAAATCCTACTTGAGCAAAAGGAAAACAAAAATTACTCGAAGGAAAAGTACCCAGACTGATAGGCTAATGCTGTATTTTACTGTACATTTAAAAAAGCATTATTCAGTTTGTAATACTGTAGGAGGTCTAGGTGAATTTTGTTTAGCTTTATTTTTCAGTAAATATTAGTGGTATTGAATAATGAACTACAAGGATAAAATACAATTCAGTTGTGCTACATAAACCTGTACTGACGTTTTGGACATTTCTCTACTCAGAAAAGGTCCAAACAGTGAGGTGAAGAGTTTAGAGGAGGTTCTTGTGGAAATGTTGACAAACAAAAATGTTGGCAAGCAACAGGTTACAGTGGGCACAATCTATATAAAATGTATTGTATTTATATATATAATAATAGGATGTTTTAATGCATAAGCACAAACTGTAAAAGAATCACCGGAGTTAAATCTACTTTTGTAAAACGTTTGAATATTTACCTTTGAAATGTATTATAAATTAACACAAAAAAAATTGAATGTAAGTACAATATTTGCGTTCAATACTGTAACCAGTCATCCTGAAACTAGCCTCAGTTTATGCAAGATTGGTGGATGTTTCAGAAGGCAATTTGTAGTAGAAACTCACAACACAAACATGGAGATATCATTTACCTATCTGGCTTCATGATTTTATATTCCAACGGGGGTCATTTTGCCATTAGGCCACTTCCATGTTGCTGACCAAGCTATTTGTATTCTAAACTCAATCTTTCCCCTGGTGACCAATTATCAAGAAACTCAGAGCCTTACCGTCTCTTCACTGTAGTAAAGGGATATAAAGGAACTCAGTGCCTCTGCCCTGTTGCAGTCGTAAAAAGTGATACCGAGCAGAGCAGATATCAGGTCATTTTTAAACTTTTTGAAGCTATACTTTTATGGATTCTCCCACTGGCTTTCCCTGGACAGGAATCTTGGAAGAGTGCCTTATGCTCCTTCTGCACTGAAATGAACAGCAAGCCTAACACTATAAAGGAGATAACATTCATATCATCCTGTGGTTACCTTAAATGATCCATGGAACAATCATCTATGTTGCAGTCAACAAGCCCTTAAAACTGATATATCACTGATGAGCGCAGCAGAGTATTCATATAATATTATACTTAGATATCAAAATTTGTCTTTTAATAATCTCTATCAGCACTGAATTGTACCCTCTCCAACTTGAACCTAACTTTATTGTCCCAGTCACACCTTGTTGCCCGGCAATAGACATCAATAAAACATCACTTCTAAGAAAGCGTTTATTACCGTCTTATCTAGCTTTTCATCCTTTCTTGTCTTATAAAGTTGCATTAAATTTGTCTTCTTTACAGATGGTTTAGTGAATTTATTTAATTGTCTTGCTAATCAAAGATTACATGGCATGTCTATGGCAGAGAGTCAAGGAAAAGTAATGAGTCAATGAGTTTGAGACTAAATGAGTGTAAAGGACAAAATTGTTACGTCCATCCTTTGTCTCCCTCTACTGGTAGGAAAGTGTCCCTTCAGTCAAGAAATAAGCTTCAGTCAAAATATAGTGTTGATTCAGTGAGAAATTCTTTAGATGTGGTCTCACTTTCAGGCCATGTAGTGATGCTGATTCACATCCGGGACAAACAGAAACTGCTCATTTGTTTGAAACTGGCTCCAAGTAAAAGGCATTCCTTGCTGGTTCCACTGCTGAATCACAGGACAGTCTGCCCTTTCTGTCTGAGCTGCCAAAGGCAGGGTTCTCCTCACGCCCGTGTCATGGGGAACCAGTGGGAATGTGTATCTATCTCTGTGAAGACCCAGTGGAGTCTTATCCATGTTTTGTATGTCACTGGGCTGATGGAGAAATGAGGATGTGACTGAGAAGGATGTCGGACATTCAGAATTCCCCATACCTGTACGTCAGATTTTGAAAGGGGAAATAATTAGTTCTTCAAATGTCTGAAAAGCCCACAATTTATTCAACAAAAATGAAGATAGCACAAACCCAGGAACAACATTTGAGAGTAGTGTTTTTAAGGGATCTTGTGATTCAACACATGTATCCAGAAATAGCCAATCAGACACAAGGATTTACCTTACATCTACCCTATTATTCATACTTTACCAAAAAAAACATGTTAATGAAAATGTGGAATATTGATTTTCATCTCCACGATTAAATAACTTGTGAAACATCAATTTATTATATGTTTGATATATGAATGCATAAATAGCGGTGGGAATTTATAAACTAGAAATGGAAACAAAAGGCAACCAAAGCTGGAGCAGGAAGGAACTCTGGGAGTCCAGACGAAAATTTATATGAAAAATAACTGCAGGCAAAATGTTCTAAAATATTATAATAATCCCAGTTTTGTTTTCTTTTTGTTTTCAACCCTTAACTAATTCATAAACAAAGAAGAGGCATAGTTCCATATGGATTTTAGCTGTTAAATAAATACACGTCTAGGCCCATGACAGGGAAAGAAACTTTGCATATCACGTACTCTCTTCACAGGATCTTTATACCGTATCCAACTAAACTACAACAAAATTACTCTGACACTGCAGCTTCTTTAATACTTTTAACATTACTCATAAACACTCACCTTTAACATTAATAAAGTAATGGTTAAGCATTTTAAAATCCTTCTAATCGAAAAACAGAGAAAGATATCTGAAGACACTGATATGATAAAAGACAATTTGGCTGAATCTCACCTGTTTCTGTTGGGAAGAAGCACCTATTTTGCAACTTCCTGGTAACAGTGCTGTATAAGGAGGAGTTTTCAGGGTTGACTATAGTCATTCCGGTAGCCTTAAAATCCACATAAACATAGTCTAAATATGATTTTGTCACCAGGGCTTTGTTAAAATATTGCTTCAAAGCACAGAAATGTCATGTGGAAACTCCCTAGGCAGAAAACTATGTGTTCAGGACATCATTCATAGTAGTATGTTTCACGGGCTTTAAAATAGGTATCACGGGTTCCCACTGTACCTGTTGAGATGTGAAGCAGTGTGCCATTATTGGATTCATGGGAACAAAGTCTCTTTGCATTTGAAAGTCAGCAGCTGTTACAGAGAAATACATTTTGTCAGCTGCGAGGTGAAAATGAACGTGTGCAGAAGGGCTTTCTATTACTGTTGTGTCCAGCTCCATTTGTTATGACCGAATGACCATATTATACATTCAATTCAATTCAGTTTTATTTATATAGCGCCAAATCACAACAACAGTCGCCTCAAGGTGCTTTATATTTTAGGGTAAAGACCCTACACATATTCTTATTCTACTCCCAACTATGTGTACACCACACACAGACACACGCTCACACTTACTCTGTGTGCTGCTTCTCTGCTTGGCTTCTCTCCTCCATTTAGCCCGTCTGTTAGAAAACCAGACCTTTGAGAGACAGACGCCACATCTCAGGAACAGACAGCTTAAATGTGTACGAATATTTCGATGATGAGGAGTCTACCTTGATGGTGTCTTCAGGAAGTTTAATTTCGACAGACAGTTTCTCTCTTGTGTACATATCAGCGTACTGGCTGTGAGAGAATTCTGATTCAAGACACACAAACATTTATTTAACTACTACTGAGTCTAAAACTGCTGCATTGTGTTAGTTTGAAACAGCTGAGGAGATTTTCACCTTGTTCAAGTGCTCTGCTCTGCTCTGCGGTAAAGGTGGTACGGTTCCTGTGCTGGACACCTTTAGATTTCTGGTCATTACTGCACACTGTCTCAAACATCTCATGCTCATTCACTGCTTCTTGAGCCAGAGAATAAAAATCTGCACATATAGAAACACACAGATTACACCACCCTTTCAGTTTTAATGTGCAGTCCATTCATGCATAAAATTGACAGGTTTAGTGGTAGAAACTCTGATCAAATTAGGTCATCTGGAAAGTTTTGTCCATTCACACAGTGCCTGTGTTCCTAAAATGTTGGAAATGACTTGTCCAATGACCAGTTTACTTACCCTGCTCAACCCTGATATCAGCGTTGACGTCCATGCACGCAGGTCCGTGGTCCAAGTGGATCTTTCTTAAAATCCTATTTATAGACGACACCTTGCAGAACACAGTGTGCACAAAACACTGTCAAGTGCTGGAATCTTTTCAGTATCATGAGAGTAAATTTGAATTTCAATCTTACTTACGCTGGGGACTTTGGAGGCCTTGCATATCCGCGCCGCTGCGAGCCGTTTTCGAATTTCCCAAGCAAAAATTGTTGGATTTTCCCTTTTGCACTGGATGATAGCGGAGATGACACCGGGGGTGAGAAGTCGGGGGCGACTCCCTCCGATGGTCTTGGGCTCCAGGAGTCCCGTGCGCCGGTAGCGGCTCAGGATCTTACTGACGCACCCGTTTGACACCTAAAAGATGCAAGTGTGTTCCACTTTGTTAAATAGCATAATCCGCTGATGCTTTATTTAACATAACATCACAGAAGCCTCTTTTACCGAAGTCCAAAAGGTGTTTTTGCCATTTGGGTTGCCGTACCCTAAGTATCCTGGAGATCTGGCTTGGACGGACTCCCTCCGAGGCCAGCTGAATCATTTTTCGTCTCTTGGATTCTGGGAGAGGTCTGCCGTTGAGAAACATTCCTCCTAGCTGGTTGATACTTCCACCTCCTTATCACAGCACAGACTACACTGATTATTTTTGAATTAACTGAATACAGTGATCCATACTTACTGCGCAACAGCCTACATTTAAACAAGTGGTAAAATTTTAAAAAAAGAACCTTTATTTTGGAGATCAGTGCTCGTTCCGCACATCTCCGCTTGCTCCCAGCCTTGGTGATGAAACTGAAGTTAAAACTATAATAATGTTCCCGGGAAAAAAGTCCTCAGACTGCAATTTGAAAAATGTGTGAAATTGGAAATATTTAAATTGTCCAGGTAACTCCACGCCCGTCTGGTGAACGAATTACAATGAGAGGAATCACACCCTTCAGCAGCAATTTATAGGCCTGCACACCTCAACATGACGTGGTGGTCTGATTCCTGAAATGTAAATAGACTACAGCTTGAAAGAGAATGGGGGTGTTATAGACTGGAAATGGACTTCATGTTGGTGCGTTTGTGCTGCCAGAATCTCGGAACATATAACAGTATTCTAGTTTTAAATCCACCAGTGTTTTCATCCTTTGAATAGATTCACAAAACAAGTCTCCGGTAGCCTATTTTGATTAAAAGGAAATGTACAAGAAGGAAGACCAAGTGAGTGATGGAAATTTATTTTGTAGAAAATCTTCTCCAAAAAGCCTTCCAGCAACTCCAAATTAAAGATCAGTTATTGTTATTATAATAATCAAATATCTTGCCATGTGTAAAATATGTGCTGTCCAGTCGGATGAATCTGACATCACTTACCTCCAAATCATGTCACCATATTTGCACCTTCTATTAGTGGGATATTACACATTGTACATTTGGACGAAGGTGATGACACAAAGTTTACTAAATTTCTTGACTGCCGGATTATCTCAAGACTCACAAACAGATTATGTCTGTTTGTTTGATTAATGTCGAATATTCTGTACACTGACCAAACAAGTGACACACTAACACAATAATATCCGAGCCTATGAACTCAGAGAGCTTCCTCTTGCGCAGTAGCTGCCTGCAGTCTCAATGAGACAATCCAATTTTCAGTGCAACACACTTCAGTCCTTCTGTTTTCTGCGTTGGCTCATCTTAATGTAACGAAAATAAAGACCCAAATCTCTTCTTTCAAAGAAACTAAATGATCAACACCAGTGTGTTTCTCATGCTTTAGTGGGTCACGTGACATGAACATCCTTTCCCAGGTTAAGTGGCTCAGATTAAAATGATCTCTGGTCTCCTTTCATAAAACAAACATTTGGAAATCTGCTCCTATGACGACTGCCATATGGTAAAGTGCTTTTGATAAATCATAAATCCATCACGAAGTCTCTCTTTATTACATTTTCTTTCAAAACGTGAACAAATAGACTCCTATATGGGCGCAAGGAAAGGGCCAATTGGGGGACCTCTTTTATGCAGAAGAGGGAGGCTAAAACAACCCTCACAGATGTTCCTTGGACAGCCAGCAGATAAAAATGCGTTGTAAACGTTTCAAAGGGAAATATTTGACGAGCAAATATTAGCCTATGTGAAAACCCACACGAGGCTCGTCTTTTGGTCTGTTTAATGACTAATTGAATCATTAGTTGGGTCCACACAGATCGAAGTGCCACCGAAATAAAGGCTTAGATTTTAAAATGCCATATGGCCCAAATTATACATTAACCACGAGTTAGAGGATAATAATACTGTGTGTACAATCAGCCGGGTTGGATAGAGGACAGCCATTTTTGGACACCATCATCTCCTTGCCAACCGACACAAAGAACAACTAGGGCGAGCAGTTCTATTTATTACCGGTGAGCCAATGTGGTCATTGATTTATAGTACTTTACTGCACATACAGTGTGTGCCAAAAGAGAATAATTAAAGTACTTACGCTGCGTTGTTAAGACAGCAACACGTTTTCGTTGTGCGTAAATTTTAATATGTGCTCGCCAGGGGAAGGGGTGAGTTTAAGTGCTTAAATAGAGCCACAGATAACATATACGTTTTAGTTATACGTCCTAAGTCCTTGTCTTGTGCATAAGACGCGTGTCTCGGTGTTTTACTGTGTCCTAAAGCGTGGAGAAATGTGAAAAATTCAGCCGCGTAAAAAGGTTGCCAAAAGCTCTCCAAAGCGCACCGACTTGCCTTGTGCGCAACGAAGTTGCTTCCATGGTCATTTTCCTCCATCCTGTTACGAGATGGCAACGCGATTCAAGGAAAGTCGATCTTTTTGAGTTTTAATATCGTAAATCTTCCTGCATTCTGTGAATGGAGGTGACTGTTTTAGTTTTTTTGTTATTATTAGATATCCTACATGCCTTTACATGGCCGTAGGGAGCAAGCTAAAACATAGAAGTGGTCTGTCTTAACCTGCCATTCAATATAAATGTGTCTTTGAAATGCTTAATTAAAAAAGACGACGCAATTAGAAAGTTTACACTTGTTTTATGTTTAACGGATTCAGTGTGGGTAACTGACGAGTTATTCGCGCATTAAATGCAAGGTAGGTTAAAGTATCTATGCTTACGATACTTAATATTCCACATTACAAAATTTCCCAATATTTGGTTGCACCCTAACCCCCCCATGTTTGAATGATAAGGGTTTGTTATTTATTTATTTTTACATTTTCGTAAATCCCAAAACATTACGCAAACGGGCAGAGATCAGTCTTCATTCTTTTTTCATAGGTTTTAATGGAAAATTTGCGTACACTGATTTGAGGGTGGTATCTGCTGTTTACTGCAGCACGGACGCAGAAAATTATAACACCAAATGTAGGCTAGATGATTTCCCCCATGAAACCTCGTGCAGCTTTGCCATGTCAGAGTATGCTTAATAATATTTGAAAAGAAAAAAAACCTTAAATGAGCCTTTTTTTTAAGAGTGATTTTTCCATGATGCACTATAGTTTGAAGGGTTTGATGCCATAATGACTCTAAGCACCAAATATTTTGTAGTAACTCCAAGATAACTTTACCTGCTGTTCAAGATATTAAAGTTTAAAGCCTGTTTTACTGAAGAAGAACACAGTGGGCAGCTTAAAACTGACAAGCGAAATATATTCTGATATTAGCCATGATTGCTTTCTAGGGTATATGGCAGGGTTACAACAGTGTCAGAATATATATGTTGCACAATATTTAGTTGTCAACAATTGAGCAAAACCTTCCTTTGCAATCACTGACCGACTTAACTTAACATCCAAACATATGAAAACAGAGTCACAAATATTTACAGTAAATATGTTCACAATGAAGTCTATATATGTACATTAGACATACAAGAAGGTACAAACAAACCTAATCAGATATACACTGATCAAACACAGCATTAAAACCACTGACTGATGAAGTAAACACCATCCCATTACAAGGCAGTGTTAGTCTAGAAAACCTTGGTTTCTCCCATTCATATGGATTTTACATACCACTCACCCAAACACTACTGTAGATCAAGCACCCCCTCTTATGGCAACAGCCTCCCCCAGCAGAACTGTGCTCCACCACACCACAAAATGGTTCCAACCTCAACAGATCCCAGTCCAAACCAGAATATGTCTATCTGATCCTGAATCCATAAATGCCTCACCACTCAACCCACAGGCCCAGTAGCTCACTTGGGAGAGTGCACCACCATGCTAAGTCCCTGTTGCAACAGGCTGCTTTCAATCATTCAATTCCACCCAAGGCCCTTTGCTGCCTCTCTATCCTCCAGGCTCTAGGACCTTAATTTACACATGAAATGCAAAATTCACTTTCATCTGAAAAGAGGAGTTTGGACCACTGAGCAACATCCCAGTTCTTTTTCTCCCTAGCCCAGGTAAGATGCCTCTGGTTCAGGAGTGGCTTGATATTAGGAATGCAACAGTTGTCATCCCTGTTGCTTGTGCACCTTTTCATACCACACTTTTCCCTTCCAGTCAACTTTCCATTACTATGCTTTGATAGAGCACTCTGCAAACAGCCAGCTTTTTCAGCAATGACCTGCTGTGGCTTACCCTCCTTGTTGAGGGTGTCGATGATCATCATCTGGGCAACTGTCAACTCAGCAGTCTGCCCCATGATTGTGGTTGCATGTACTGAACTAGACAGAGAGATGCACGGTATTTATAGTGTTCGAATAGTAAATTACTCAAACTTGAAATGAAATATTCTAATAATTTGAGATACTGGACTTCCGATTTTCATGATCTATAAGCCATAATCATCAAAATGAAAACAAATAATGTTTGAAATATTTCCCTTTATGTGTAATGAATATAGAATATATTAAAGTTTACTTTTTAAAATTATTTTCACAATGCTCTACTTATATATACTTATATATAAATATATATCTATCTATATATACATATGTGTATATATATGTGTGTGTGTGTGTGTAAAAGCATCAGTGAATAAATGCAAGGGTACATCGCCTCCAAACTCACAGCAGCCAAGTTAAGTGGGCACATGAGTTGACACCAGAGGGTCAAAGCACCGGCTACTACCCGAAACACATTAAGACCAACCTGAGCACCAAAAAGATTGGCTTAAAAACAAAAAAAAGAAGCCTATAACAGGGATTAAGCTTTACGCCAAATATATACTTGTACATAAATGCATAAAATATGTTAGAATTACACTGGAAAGTGGGGTCATTGTCCAATTTTCTAACAATGTAAAAAAAAATTGTTATAAACTTACCTTCAAGACACTGTTTGCACCACCCTCTGCTCAGCTGTGCTGCCTGCTCTGCTGCATATACTGCAAAGTGCTGGGAGAATTTTAAACAATCAAGTCAGAAAATCATTGTTGGACAAATTATCGTTTCTAAATTACCCCAAGAATGTTTTTTTTCTTCTGAATTGTATTCTTTATTTGAAAAAAGTTGTCATATCAGTGCATATCAGACTGCATATATATCAGTGCCAAAATATCTCAGTGTCGGCTGAGGAGAAAATCATCTGAACTCCTTAAAATACTGTGTATTGTTTTTTCTCAATCTCTCTCCTGCTTTTTCACCTTATCTATGCCAACTATCTCATACATAGTTAATTATAGTATTACAGACTACTTCTTTTGGGATTTAATGTCAGATGACATATAAAAACATCACAAGGTATTTGGCCTGCAAATATTTAGAGCAGATCCCTTGAGCACAAATACTCACTTTTCAGCAATGTCCCCAATGTTTTGCTGGTACGGATTGGGTCCATTTCTCCCCTTAGAGGGAAGAATTACTGCAAATCAATACAAAGATGTTCTGAGAGATCACCTTTATCCTTTGATGAAATATTTATGTCCTGGTGGTCTGTTCCAGTATGACAATGCCCCCATTCACAGGCTATGAGGGGCCAATGAAATGTTTGATGAGTGTGAAAATTATGTGAGTCATATGCCTTCATCATGGCCTTCACAGTCACCAGATTTCAACCCAACTGAACACCCATGTGATGTTTGATGTGATGTTTTTGGGACTAATGTGTTAGACAGCACTATCATCAAAATATCGAATTAGGGAATATCGCTTGGAGGAATTGTGATCCATCCCTCTAGTAGAGCTCCAGAGAATTGGAGAATCAGTACAAGGATGCACTGAAAATGGTTTTGGTGCATTTGGTGGCCCAACACCTTACCAAGACGCTTGATTATAATACTTGTGTGATAATAAATAAATTACATTTTCAGGACAGTTTGGCCCCTCGTTTGAAATAGTGTTTGCACACAAATTCAGATTCACCTATATTCTGCTTTGCTCTGTTGAATGCATTATGTTTTGCCTGTATATCACATGTGAATGCATTGTAGCGTGTGTTTGGAAAGAGCACTGCATTAACAACACAGGTAACTTCCACCAGTTCTTTTTATTTTAAGAATAATATAGAAATATCTTATAACTGAAAATATGTAACACATATCATTTATATTATAACCCTTTTAAAAAAAGTTGTGCCATCCATGGTGGTCCAGGAATGTAATAGTTATACAAAATATTAGGTCAAATTACATAAATATTGGATTTGTTAAAAAACAAAAAAGGTTAAACTGTGAAAAAGGTTAAAGAAAGAAGACTAACATTTGTGAATGTAGCTGCACTATTTCTCTACTATGATTGCTGATGATACATATTCTGTGTTTCCATCACCCGACGGTGAATAGAATTCATTTGTCCCTTTGGTTTGTCGTTCGTGTGATGAAATTGAAGTTTTTCCCAACACATCTTGAAGGCAGCATTAGCTGGGGTAACACTGTGCTGACGTGTCGTACCTCTTGCTCCGGAAGTCTTTATTTCAAGTTGCTTACGCGGTCCAGAAGCGTCTCCATTAGCTCCCATTGACTTTGGTCCCCAGACCCGGAAAGATTTTCACGTGCACGGCAAAGTGTGTTTCCGGTATAACGTGTGTGTTGATCGGTGGTCAGCCTTTTTCTCTTGGCTTTCATTAGAGCAGTCACTCACTTCAGAGTCCCAGCTCCCTTACCTGGTTACCCGTTAACGGCGTTGAATCTCAAACCGGTGGACATGGCATCTGTTTCGGGACCAGCTCAGACAGCCCCTGCTCCGGCTGCTCCTCTGCAAAGAGGAATTGTGAAATCGGTAAGAGCCCTAACATGAATATGAGTGCACACTGCGTGAGTGTAGGGTGGCAGCTAGTTAGCTTAGTGAGCCAAGGGCCAATAAAGGCTAAAACTCATAAAACTTTAAGTGACTGTATTTCACGTTACAAAAAGTATTGTCTATTGAATGCCAGTGTTGACATTATGGTACTGACAATTGTCAATAACAATGTTAGATGATTTGCTACTAAATTTGCTAGCCTGCTAATAAGATGAGGGAAGCGTTAGCACGTTTGCTATCTTGATAGTTAGCTATAAGTAACTGAAACTATTTTCTTAGAAATTCAAAGTTTATTGAAATACATTAAGTTGTTAAATATCCACTGACTGATTTGATTCATCTTTTCTTATAGTCAAATTACCTAGGAACTACTGCGTTTTATTAACGTGGTAGCTGTAACTACAGCAGATGTTTAGTTTCTCAGCTAACGGCTAGCTAACCATTAGCTAACTTGCCTTTACTTTAAATGAACCGGTTACTTATATGAACAAAGTTTGTTGGCTCTGTAAACAGTGTCAACTCCGCGTTCAGCAGCAGCACAGACTAAACCAGTTTAATCAGTACTCCCCTATCTAGCGTAGAAGCTAAGGTGAAAAGCTCCTCTACAAGTTGAGTTTCGTTTTTGTCATGGTTTCCTGTGGGATCCAGTGAGACATCTTTAGGCGTTAAAGTATCTGTTATTAAGAATGGGACTCCAGACTTTGTCTGTAGGATTTTAGGTGCATGATGTGTCCCGTCAGTTACAGCCCCGGACGGAGCATTTTCTCAGTGTGCTGGTTAAAACCAACCACAGAAAACTGACACGTAGCTGCAGTTTTCTTGCTCCCTATAATCGGCCATTCATTTTGGTTGTGTGTTGCCACTGTTTGTCCATATGTTACTGAGACCTATGCTACTTAAGATTTGGCCTGATGGCAGTTTAACCTTTGCTCATGTAGATGAAGTTAACAGATTTTCTCCAAATATTCTGTTGCATAGATTGACTTATAAGGTACCCAGCAGACACACAGTCTTCTGTCTGCTGCCATAAAATTCTTTGGAAAAAATACTGTTGACTCCTTTAAAAGGTGTTTAAGTGGGGCTGGTTGACTCATGGGAAACTTTATTCTATGTCAGATTTTTTTTTTGTATATATTAGGATTCAACCTGGACTCTTCTACTATCTTTCTTTGTTGTCGTTTCAGTCCTTATATGCCAGAAATGATTGGCATACATAAAACTGGTAGATACAAATCAGTTTATGACACTATCTTGATGAGAGTTTCAGTTAAATAAATGATTATTTACACGTGACAAAATCTTTGACTGATTTGAACAAATTAATAAATTACTCTTTATTTAAATGATGACACTTTGTGGGCCATCCAGACCACAGTACTTGAATCATAAACATGACATCAATCAAAAAACTGCAGCCCTGTTTAGATTTAAGAGATCAAGATTGCTCTCCAACCTTATTACCAACCTGGAATTTATGCACTCTTTCCATTTCATCAAGATTATTCTTTTTACAGAGGTGCTTCCCAGCATGACAAGGTAGTCTGTACAAATTTGTTATGAAGCAGTTTGCACCTTGAGAAAGGTCACTAGGGAGTCAAGTAGTGCATTCAGAGTGTAGAGAAGAATGGGTTGTTTGTTTTTTTCCCCTTTTATCTTTCTTTTACTACAGCTAAACCTCAGTTTTGCCTTTACTTGGAGGGAGTCGGTTAATGGGGAGCACTTTGGATTTGATTTATCTAGCCCACATCTTAGATCAACAGCCCCCAGAGATGCTTCCAGCAGACACTCTGGAGAGTCAGCAGATAAAAGTTGTTTGCTCAGATTCGTGTAAATGCCATGGTTGTCAA
>VUQI01005836.1:2520-16110 GCA_015106735.1 Paratilapia polleni
AATAGGAGTAAAGAATGCCTTTGCAGGGAAAGGTAATCGACTGCATGTCTCTCTGGTACAGACAAACACAGTAATGTGCAAAAGTCTTGAGCCACCCCTCATTTCTTTATATTTTGCTTCCAAGGAGCCAGACCTTCTTGTAATTTTTTTTTTAAAGTGGTCTTGAGCAACAGTTCTCCAGACTTTCTGAAGATCTTTCAAAGTTTCTCTTTGGACATTGGCTACTTTTTCACTCATTTTCAGTCCAGTCCTTGTACCTGACCATTTTCAGAGGAATGTTTTTTTTGTTTGTTTGTCAAGCCACTTAACACTGACCTATAAATTATTCAGGCAAAAAAGAGGCGCCTAACTCAAGGGATGAAACAGTGTTGTGTCTACACAACTTGGCAAAGAACCAATTTTAAATTGTATCTTTAGGTACTTTGTTACTAGCAGCCTGTTGCAAAAACACATCATTTGTTCCCCTTTCTTTAGTTGAATCTACAAAAAATGCCGAAGATAACAAGTTTGACAGGCATAAAATAGTGTTTTTGCACCAAAAAGGTGATTCCCAAACTGCTATTAGCCAAAAACACTATGCATATCTTGCAGTGTGTCCTTAAAAAATATGGGGAAACTGGACAAGTGGAGGACAAAAGAAGAAGTGGCAGGCCTAAAAAATATCTACAGCAGATGAACACAGGACCTGAGAAATGCATCTGGCACTTCAGTTGATGCATCTACTGCCCCCTCTTAAGGAAGGGAAACAGGGAGAAAAGGCTGAGGTATGCCAAATTACACAAAACTAGACTGAAAATCATTGGCAACAGGTCTCATGGACCTGACAGAGGAGGTCAGGAGAGAGGTACAACAGTGATTGTCTACAGCCATCTGTACAACACATTGGAGGCTCTGTGGTATGGTTTGAGGCTGGATTTCAGCCAATGGTGTTGGAGATCTTGTCAAAACCGATGAAATTATGAACATAGCAATGTACTGTGAGATTTTGTTCTACCATGCAATACCATCTGGAAAGCATCTGATTGTCAGCGGCTTCTTTTTTCAGTATGACAATCATCCTAAACATACCTGGATAGAAAAACACAGAATGGAACACTACCAGTCATGGATTGGCCTCCACAGAGCCCGGACCTCAACATTATTAAAGCAGTGCGGGGTCATCTTGGCAGGGAACAGAAAACAGTCAAGAACCATGGAGAACTATTCCTGAAGACCACTTAAAGAAATTACAAGAAAGTTTGCATAAGAGACTTCAGGCTGTGTTGAAGAATAAAGGTGGTCATACCAAATACTGACTTTCAAACTCGTTAGAATTGTACAAACTGTTGTTGTCATATGCTGTATTTTCATTTATGGTTGCACATGTCTCAATAAACTGTTGCACCTATTTCCCATTTCCTAGCAAGATATAAAAGAAATGAAGGGTGGCTCAAGACTTTTGTAAAGTAGTGTAAGATATATCATGCTTTGGCTACAAATATGTGGCCTTTTTAAGAGAACTGAACTATAGAGCATGGACAGCCTTGTCCTTTAACAAGTTACAGGTTCGTAATCTTGTTCCATGTCACCTGCTGTTTTCTAAACATAGCCACAACCTCGCAGACTTAAGGAAGCTTGCAAGCATTAGGTCAAAGTTATGCCAGGCTTTTAAGCTGTAAATGTGTTAAGTGAAAAGTCTTGGGAGTGTTTAACTCGGTTATGTGACTTGAAGAATAGAAATGTAAAGTGATTGTGAGCACTACCTCGTCTTGCTGATCAAATAAATGGGAACTATAATAGAATGTAGAGAACAAATCCTTTTCTCCTCCATTAGAAAGTTCTTGCCGCTGGGCGTCAAGGAAACACAGTATAGAATTTGATATGCTGTTATTTTTTTGAACCTGACAGGATGTGACCATGGAGAGAAAAGTGTGTATCATGGAATGGAGTGTGACATTCATTGAGTTTGATTGGGGCGGGCGGCTAAAAAGGAGGACAGGGAGCCGAGTGGCTGGGTGTGTCGGAGGAAAGGTGTTGTCACGGTGATTGGGTTTTGACTGACAGCTGCAGGGGCAACCTGTTTCTGATTTGATTGGACACTAGCTCATCCACAGGCAGTGGTGCACATAACTGAGCACGCTCCCCTCTCACACATTCACACACACACTTACTCTTGTTTGCGCTCTCCCTTTCTGTCTTAGTCATTCTCTGCTTGTCACCATATCTTTCTGTCTCCCCTCCGCCTACGCTTTTCTCCGCTTACCTCTCCTCTCCTGTCAGTTTGTTTTCCTTTCCTCTCTGCCTCTCCCTTCTTTGCCTCTTTTTTTCCCCCCTCTTCTTCAGTGGTCTTATTTTTTTCATACATCCTCTGTCACTCAGCAGTCATTCTCATCTGAAGCCTCTCCATGTACTCCATGTAAATTTTTACAATGGCTGATCCCAGTAGGAGCACCCTGAACATTTACACTGTCAAGGCCATTTTAAACTAGACACTGTAGATCCATTTATTGCAACAGAACAAGACTATTCCTTATGTAGAGCAAACATAATTCAGTGGATGGTTGAAATGTTTCCAAAACAAATGGTTTTCTAGCACTGGTGGTCCCCTGACTGTGGCATACTCTTTATGCCTTGCTTCCTTACTGCCTATAATTTATCGACTACCATGCTGCCTGTTACAGCACGTACATGCAATGACAGTCACCTCCTCCTCCCCCGCCCCCTGTGCGTTCCACCTGCCAATCAAACTTACCAGCTAGTCTTCTTCCTAGCCACTCCTGTGATGAGCTGACAGAGAATGAGAATGAGTAGGGAAGGGATGACAGTAGAGTAGAGCGGGAGGGAGAGGGAGGAGGGGAGGGATGGGAAGTTTAGAGGGAAAAGGTGTGAGGAGAGATAGATGAGAGTTATAGGAAAGGACGAAGTGAGGAGGAGGAGGAGGAGGAGGGCAAGGGGTGGCGGCATGACAAGGCAGAGAGGAGCGAACGAGCCATGAGTGACAAGGCGGCAGAGAGATATGCTGATGGAGGGATGGAAGGAGGCAGAAGAGGGAGAAGGAGAGTGGATCGATGGAGATTCATCTATAATGCAGAAAGGCCAGGGGAAAGTGTATTTGTGTGGGCAGGATTTAAGACGCGGGTTGCAGTTTGTTTCTGTGCGCATGTGGGTATCGGAAAAATGTGTACACACTGTATCAGTGAACACATGAGAGCTTGTTTGAGCAGATTTTTGTTTTCGCTAACTGTCTGTGTGTGCTTGCACACAAGTCTTGTTTGAACAAGAGACCATTTGCACAAGAAGGCATCAGAAATTGAACATGTTAATTTGTGATTGCTTACAAGTGTTTCTGTGTGTGTGCGTGTGTGTTGACTGTCACTGCTGTTACCTGCACAATTAGCCAGCAGGAGTGTGTGTAAGGATGCTTGTTTTATGAATGTGTACCTGTGCTGTGTAACTTGACACCTTTACAGTGAGCAAATGTGAAGGTGTTTACATGTGTGTCTACTTCATTGTATGTTGATCTAAAGTGCCTCTAAATTCAATTGAGGTCCTTCACACAATTGGGGTGAAAGCTTCGATTAGAGTAAGGGTGGCAAAACCCAGCCTGAACTGTTTATTACAGGCAGGGCTTCCATCAATATATGTTACAGTAAAACAGGCTAAAGTGCTATATAAGAGGTAGCATTTATCTGAATGTGGTCATGTACTCACGTTTACTAGATAGGAATCATGCCAAGCGACTGCACTTGGTTCAAAAAGGCTACAGGCACGCTACAAAAGATATATAAACCCTGACTTAACTGTCCAGGACAAAATGGTAGCATATGTTGGAATTTTAGAAAATATTTCTGTATTAATGATCATCGACTACATCTGGCGCTGTGAGCAAGAAGAGGTGCAAGGAATGCGACTTGAAAAGTGTCTTACTTAGACATCGACGACAATGACACCTTCCACTAAAAGTAAAAGCAGATTTCTTTTTAACGTGACCACTAAACAAGAATCTATACGCAATCTTCATCATTCTTGTTACGTCTTCAGTTAGTCAAGTTTAGCCTGCTCAATAGATCCTAAAAACAAAGAGTGGAGGTCAGAAAAAAATAACACCTTTGTGACTTTAATACCAGAGTGGAAGTGTGAAGCTAAGTGGTTGCAACACCTGTTACAATGGGCTTTTGTTTGTCAGCAAGTGAATATATCAGTTTTAAAAGCTTTCCAATAAGTACAACAATAGGTGAAGTGATGCAGGCTGCCTTCAGTTCAGTAATAGTGCATTCAGTTTGTTGCTAGTCTAACCTGTCAGGATCAGTTCAGCACAAAACTAGCATTTATTAGCGCTGTATATAAAGTTAGTAGTTCAGCAGCCTGTGATTTTGTACTGAATTATTAATTATTGTGATTCTTGTTGTGTCTTTCAGTCATTTTCTTTCAGCGAAGATGTGACATACTGTGAATCACAGCTGAGCTTACAAGAGAGCCATCAGTGGGAGGAGCTCTACTGCCAATTCAGTCAGTGACAATGTTCATTCTCTACAGTCATTTTACTTTAAAAAATATTTTGATTGGGAATCATTCAGTTTGAGCAGAAGAGAAAGTCTTAGTTTTGTTGTAAAACATTTCAAAAATGTGGAAACATGACCATGATATTACTTATGTGCTGACATAGTTATGCCAAATATTGGAGGAATATTTTTTATTTCATCGCTTTTTAAATATTGTTGCTCTGAAGCCAATAAACTGACCAAATAACTGTGCCTTTGGAAGTGCAGATTAAGTCAGCAGGTGACTGTGTATGTGTGTCTCCGTGTACATGGTGTCTAGACTTTGTTTAAATAAATGAAAAGTGTATGTGTTTATGCAATCAGGCATCTGTTTGTATTACTCGGGGTTGCCGTTGCCCAAACACCGAAGAGAAAACTTCTCCCCTTCTCTAGGCAGATCACTCTCAGGCTGTATCTGCACGTTCGGGGAATCTGTAAGTGGAAGACAGACACACCCACAAATACACACAGACACAAAGTATAGTTATATAACACAGGACTCCTAACCATACAAACATGCACACAGCACAATCTCATTCATCCCCATCCTCCATCTACTCCCTTCTGCATCCTGTAGGCGTCACCATCTCTCTGCCTCCCACAATGACATAACCCCTTACACAACATTACTTTTCATCGGCGATGCAGTACTGTCATATTTCCCACAGGGTGGCAGCAGTGACACAGACTCTGCAGCTCCAATTATAGTTTCATTTTAGATGATAACCTTCTCTTCTTATTCACTGTGACTCAACTCTGGCTAACTGCGCCAGCAGAGGAAGGTGAAATTCCTGTGTGGTCATGATTACAGGCGGCTAATGTGAAATTATTGGAGCAAAGATCAAACTGAAAAAGGGGAAAATGTGCTTATACTGCCCAATAAAAGAAAAGGTCAGGATAGAAATAAAGAAACAGAGCAGTTTGAGGTTTCCCATTGCATTTTCCTCTCACATGTGTCTGTCCTCTACTCTGCCTCTTCTCTTCCCTCAGTAGCCTCTGTAACTGTAACCCCCCGCAAATTTCCCAGTGTACTCACACAACACCCGCAGAACCTGGTCACTCCTCTTGTCCCCCGGAGCAAGAGAGGGGTGGCTGACGGCGCAGGTGATGAGCGTGTTGTCATCACTGGCACTCACCTCCAGGGTGAGCTCGCTGCTCACATTGTATGTGGGGTTGTCTTCAACAGGCTCCACCACCTCTGGACCGCCTGAGGTGAAGAGGGACAAGAAGAAGGGTGTCTGTCAAGAGGAGGGTGTCTGCATCTCAACCAGGGACTAGTACAGTATTCTTAAAAAACAGCTCACAAGCACAGAAAAGGACTTTGTACTGTAATTAGGATGTGGTGGTTTCATGTCATAGAACTGTGCAGAACTGCAATGACCCCCATTTGTTCCCATTAAATGAAAAATGCCTTTGCAGTTACCTTGTCCCCTCGGGTGTTTTGTTCTGCAATGTATCATTTTGTGCCGCATATACTGTATGTCTGACAATCCATTTCCAACCATAATTTTAGCAATGTGAGAAAATATCATTGTTTGCTCATTTTTTTCATTTTTTTCCTGCTGAATCATTCAGTGATGTATAAATCACTCTATCCAATAAAACTTCACATCACAGAGAATCTTTGTCTTCAGAGTAATTAGCTTACCTTAGCCAGTAAACAGAAAATTACTCAACAACACTTAAAATTGATCAATTTTTAAGTCATTAATCAAGCCTAATCATTGCACACACTGTTCACTGTTGTTTAGTCAATAATAATTAAATTCAATTCAATTGAATTCAATTTTATTTATATAGCGCCAAATCACAACAACAGTCGCCTCAAGGCGCTTTATATTTTAAAGACCCTAATAAGATGTAATTTCAAGACATCATCTTGGAAGGTATGAAAGATATTTTCCACTGTTTAAATAATAATCTTGTAATTGGTGGCTGCAGCACCAAATTCATTCCATTTTGCAATCAACTATCTGTGGTTGAATTTTCTCAAACACATTCATTGACAGTTGAACATGTGAGAACTGTTTCTCCTGGCAACACTTATTTTTAAAATCTCATATAACGTCTTAACATCCTCGTCCAAAAGATCTCAAAGCTGAAAAGATCTCAGTCCTCAAGTCTGTTTTCTGTAAAGGTAAACCTTGCATGATGGCAGCTCCAAATGGCAACTGAAAATTTCAGCTCCCTTCAGCACCCACAGCCACTACAAAGTAACATCAGTAAAGTGCACACAGCACGCTCATGTTTACTAACCAGGCCAGTCTGTGATGTTTCATGCTGAAGGACACCAAAGGGACGAGAGAGGCTAAAGATCTAATGTTGCTAAGTCCAGCTTTCTTTGGACTCGCTTGCTTGCTGTTGCTTAGGAGACAGCTTGCATTGCACATGACTTGATCCATCACTGTGGACAGAGAGGCAACTATACTGAAGCACAGCATTTATTTTGGCAGATAAAGAGCATCTGCAACATCTTCCATGCAATCTGTTGTAGCTATATTTTGTTATTTAAACTGATGAAACAGATCTGATTTTATTGAGAAAATTTTAAGTAATAATATGCTCAGATTTACATATATAGAAACACCTCAAATGCCGTTATGCTTCTTTCCTTTAAATTTATGGAAGCTGCCATGAGAAACTGTGCTAAAGAAGAACTGGGCAGATGTGCCTGTGCAGCAGCAGCAGCAGCACTACAGTTATAGTATGAAAACATAAACACAGTTGAGTTGTTGTCATCCAGAAATCGCATTCTATTGTAAGAAGAGATATCAAACTGGGTGGTCAGACCGTGAAAGTGGTTGGTGAATCTTGGAAAGTGTACCAGAACCTTATCACTTACTCCTGCATGGGCTGACGCACAAACTCACACATGCACACACAAGCATGGCCGCATGTAGGTCAAGCTCATGAATAACATATACACAGAGGAGACAGATAGTGGCAGGGAAGAGGATTGAAAAACACACACCTATTTTTTCCCCATTGTCTCACTCTTTTCTCTCAAAAACACATATTATAGACACCTCCCTCTCTTCTACTTCCTCCCCCAGAGAACTCTTCAAATACCACTGAATCTAATGACATCTCTCTTTTTATTACCATAACCAGTCCTCTGACCCGCAGAGAAAATTAGTTTACTTTCCAGGTGCATTTCAATAATCGTATGCCACTCTAAGGAGTCACTGTCTGTCTCTCTCACTATCTTGCTCTCTCTCTGTGCACACACAAATACAGGCAGTATATTGCCTTTATTAAAGACCATGGATCTCCAAAACCAGGCTTGGGAATGAAGGAGCCCTATTTGTTTACTCCCTGACTCCTTTGTACAGTATTTTTGAATTCATGCAATTGAGTTCTAATACGTTTTTTGGGCCCAAGGGGTCATGGTACTGATTCAACACATTCATTAAGGAAAAAACGAGATGCAGTCAGTTTAAGTGCTTTTTCCCAAGACAGCTGTGATGCACATTTGCCCATAATTCACATTTCCTCAGTTCATTATTAGATAATCAGCGCAGATTTGCATGTCAGCTGCTGCAAGCGGAGCAACAAGCAAACAGGACTGGAAAGCGGCAAAAGGTTGTGTTACACTGGATTACAGTATGCATAAGCTGACACATTCTACCCTTTAAAGGGTCAGTTTACCAAGAATCTGAAAATAGGGGACTGTCTGTAATTCTTCAGTAGTTACTGAAATAATTTTGCTCATACCCTTGAATTTAAGTTTAAAGTCTTGATTGTTTTATTTGAAATCGATTGTGGCAGGATACAGAAACAAACTGAGAACTCCTTCTAACTGTAACGCACATGCATATCCACCCACGTTACTTTGTTTTGTACCCTGGTTGTGTGATATTCATCTTCAGGATTCCTCTCTCCATCCATATAAAGTGGAGTTTAATAGAATCTGGTGCACGCAGCATTAGAAAGTGAATCTAAAAAAAAATTCTCCCCAGAAACAAGGTCCTCGTTACTCTTTCTCCAATTAAAGTGGTTCATTGTGGAATAACTAGGATGTTATTTTTGGATACATAGGTCATTGTTAAATTTTTTAAAATATTTTACTTCTGATCGCTGTTGGCATGAATCACAAAACCCTATTCATCACCACTGAATCGAAGATGAGACAGAAATCTTCAGACATCTCAAAACCTGAACAGGATAATGAATATAATGTGTACTGAAAGCAGCTATAATGAGTACTTTTTATATTAACAATCTCCTACATGACTGTGATTGGGGTGAATTCTAGTTGAGAAGCCTCTCCCACAGTCTGGGAGGCAGTCAAAACTTATCTTGGAGAACAGCTGGTCAACATGGGAAGATCATCCATTGCTACAGTTTACCTGGGCATCTTTCACTTCCATCAACCTGACATAAACCTCCTGTGCTGTTTGTGTTTTTGTGATTTTATGTTTAAAGGAGAACTATCCTAGTTTTCCTTACTGTTACAATTGTGGGTGATAAACGCTCTGTTTCAGACAGTTTTTTCCTACCTTTGGCTCTGTATGATGTCACTGAGAGGGGATGTCCTTAATATGGTCATATCAGGCACACAGCTGTGTCTATGAGCACAGAGGCACCAACCAACCTACTATTCAAACTTTTTGTTGACGAGGAACAGAAGACTTAAACTGGCTTAAAGAAAGGGGTAAGGGAGGTAAAACAGCTTGTTTCAGACACAGAATGAACTGAGAGGCTGAACAAAGGACTTGAGCCACACCTCATTTCCTTTATATTTTGCTAGGGAAATGGGAAATGGGTACAGCAATTTACTGAAGCAACGTGTGCAGTCATACATGAAAAATACTCTATATAACACAAAAACAGCTTGAAAGTCAATATTTGGTATGACCACCTTTATTCTTCAACATAGCCTGAACTCTCTTAGGCAAGCCGTCTTGTAATTTCTTTATGTAAGTAGTCTTCAGGAATAGTTCTCCAGGCTTCTTGAAGGACATTCAAAGCTCTTCTTTCGATGTTGGCTGTCTTTTGTTCCATTCTCAGTTGAGATGATCCCACACTGCTTCAAAAATGTTGAGGTCCGGGCTCCAGGGAGACCAGTCCATCACTGATAGTGTTCCATTGTGGGTTTTTATATAAGGTATGCTTGTACTGCATTGGCAGTGTGTTTGGGATCATCATCATCCTCAAAAATGAAATTGTTGCCAATCAGATGCTTTGCAGGTGGTATTACATGGTGGGTCAAAATCTGATGGTGCTTTTCTGTGTTCATAATTCCATCAATTTTGACAAGATCCCCAACACCACTGGCTGAAATGCAGCCCCAAACCATGACAGAGCCTCCAACATGTTTTACATATGGCTGTAGACACTCACTGTTGTACCTCTCTCCCGACCTCCTCATATTGGATTTTTTCCCATTTCTTAAGGACATGACTTTCAGATACTGTTCATCTGTAGATATTTTTTAGGCCTTCCACTTCTTTTTTCGTCCTCCACTTATCCAGTTTCCTCAATTTTTTAAGGACACACTGCACACCATGCCAAGATATGCCAGGTTTTTAGCTAATAGCTCTTTGGGAGTCACCTTGTTGGTGAAAAAATATTATTTTATGCCTGTCAAACTATGTTATCTTTGGCATTTTTTGTAGATGGGAACAAATGTGTTATTTTGTGACAGGCTGCTAGTAACAAAGTGCCTAAAGATCCGATTTAAAATTTGTTCTTTCTTAAGTCGTCTGTTATGTGTAGACACACAGGTTCTCCCTGTCATGAATTGGTGGACCCAAATGCAGACACAGTATGCAGGCAGACAGTTCAACAAAAGGCAAGCCGTTTATTTAGGCTGATGGCAAAATGTTCAAAAGCAAACATAAAATCCAAAGGAGGAACTGAAAGCTATAACTGCAAAACATAAATCTAGGAAACTCAATGGGACTAAGAAACACTGGGGCTAGGGGGATCAGCCGGGGAGCTAGGAAACACTGGGGCAATAAGAACAGATGTTCTGACCAAGACTGAGGGGAAGATAGCCCTATAAATACACACACAGAAGGCAATCAGGGGAGTGGAGACAGCTGGGGAAAAACGAAACACAGCTGAACAGAATCAAGATAACGAGACAGGGAAGTAAAATTTAAAGCAACGCACAGGGGATGAATAACTCAAAATAAAACAGGAAGTATGATGATAACTAAATGGGAACCAGGAACAGAACAAAACAAAACAGAACAAAGAGCACAAAAGGAAACAAACAGTTCTGGGAGTCGACCCTGCCACGGGGCTAGACAGAGGAGACGTAGCAGTTCAGGGGGGTGGCCAGGCCATGGGGCAAGGTTTAGCGGCCAAGGCCAATGGCGGCAACAAGGTAACTCTCGGGGCCGGCCAGGAGGCCAGCGGCAGAGACAGAGCAACTCTGGGGGCTGGCCAGGAGGCCAGTGGCAGAGAGACAGAGCAACTCTGGGGGCTTGGCAGGGGGCTGCCAACAACTGAGGAGATGGGACTCCCCAGGATGCAGAGGAGGAAGCCAGCAGCGAAACCTTTCAGGGGACCGGCCAGGATGCCAGTGACGGAGTCCCTTCAGTGGCCGGCGTCGGCTGAAGCGATGGGGCACCTCAGGGGGCTTGGCTGGCGGCTGGTGTCAGAGACGGGGCACCTCAGGGGGCTTGGCTGGCGGCCGGTGTCAGAGACGGGGCACCTCAGGGGGCTTGGCTGGCGGCCGGTGTCAGAGACGGGGCACCTCAGGGGGCTTGGCTGGCAGCGGCATCAGAGATGGGGCCGCTCTGGAGGCTTGGCTGGCGTCCGGTGACGACGAAGGAGGAGACAGAGCCCCTCAGGACCCTCAGGCCACTTGGTACTCTGGCTCAGGTTCCGGACTGCCTGGCAGCTCAGGCTCGGAGTCTTCCGGCTCTGGCTCTGGCTGCTCTGGGTCGGGCTTAAGCTCTGGCGATTGAGCCTATGCAGGCCCCACTGAAGGAGTCTCTGGAGGCTCGGGGTCCTGTGGCTCAGGCTGCTCAGCAGGAGACACTGGATATACAGGGAGCGCAGGAAACTCGGGATAATCTGGGGACTCGGGGAGCGCAGGAAACTCGGGATAATCTGGGGACTCGGGGAGCGCAGGAAACTCGGGATAATCTGGGGACTCGGGGAGCGCAGGAAACTCGGGATAATCTGGGGACTCGGGGAGCGCAGGAAACTCGGGATAATCTGAAGACTCGGGGAGCGCAGGAAACTCGGGATAATCTGGAGACTCGGGGGACTCGGGGAGCGCAGGAAACTCTGGATACTCTGGGGACTCGGGGAGCGCAGGAAACTCTGGATACTCTGGGGACTCGGGGAGCGCAGGAAACTCTGGATACTCTGGGGACTCGGGGAGCGCAGGAAACTCTGGATACTCTGGGGACTCGGGGAGCGCAGGAAACTCTGGATACTCTGGGGGTGCAGGAGGCTGAGCAGGGGACATAGCCGTCTCCACTGAAGGCTGGGGCTGCGTAAGGCACACAGCGTCGACAAGCTGGGGCTGCACCAGTTCCAGCTCAGGCTCCGGATTCACAGGGGTTTCAGTCTCTGCTTTAGCTGGCTCGGGAAAACAAAACAGTCTCTCGGGAGGCCAGCACAGAGTCCTCGGGGGGCTCTGACGAAACAGTTTCTGGATTGGCTGACCTCGAAACAAGAAACACAGTCCTACTCACAACGGCTGCAGGTTCTTGCAGGAGCCCAGTGTTGCCAGCGGCACAGGGAAGACAGGCAGGTGTCCGGCGTCGGCAGATCCGGGCGGAGAAACAGGCAGAGACCCAGCGATCCTACTCCTCCTCCTTGGTGTGGGAACTGGAGTAACCCTGGTGTCGGTCGCCCTCGGAGCAGGCCGGGGCCTGGCATCAACCAACCCAGGTGGAAAGGCTTGGGTGCTGGGCTGTGGCCGCAGTGACGAGGCAGGTGAGGTGCTGGCCTGCGTCCACAGCGATGAGGCAGGTGAGGAACTTGGCTGCGGCTGGAGCGACGGTGGGGATTGGAATGTGGTGAGGGCAAAGTCTTTGAGCCAACTTGACACGAAGTCCAATACTGGGGGCAGGAACGGGCCAGACTGCTGATCCTTTGCCCCACAGCTTCATTTTCTCCCACTCGGAATGAGCACAGCCATAGTCCTTAGAGAGAAATCAGCCTATTCGGAAACTCCTGAAAATCCATGAGTGCAGCATCTGCTGGGTCCATTCTGGTCAGAGCATACTGTCATGAATTGGTGGATGAGGACCCAAATGCAGACACAGTATGCAGGCAGACAGAGGCGAGCCGTTTATTTAGGCTGATGGCAAAATGTTCAAAAGCAAACATAAAATCCAAAGGAGGAACTGAAAGCTATAACTGCAAAACATAAATCTAGGAAATTCAATGGGACTAAGAAACACTGGGGCTAGGGGGAACAGCCGGGGAGCTAGGAAACACTGGTGCAATAAGAACAGATGTTCTGACCAAGACTGAGGGGAAGACAGCACTATAAATACACACAGAAGGCAATCAGGGGAGTGGAGACAGCTGGGGAAAAACGAGACACAGCTGAGCAGAATCAAGATAATGAGACAGGGAAGTAAAACTTAAAGCAATGCACAGGTGACGAATAACTCAAAATAAAGCAGGAAGTAAGATAACTAAATGGGAAAACCACAGACACGTGAATGAACTGAATACAGGAGGACTGACACAAGAGAGTGGAACACTGAGGGTGAACTAAACTCTAATGCAACCAAGAACCTGAGTCTAAATGCACTAAAGGAATTACATGAAAGAAATATAAACAAAATGAAAACCAGGAATCAAGGACTCAGGAACAAATATGCTTAAGGGAAAACGCATGAAACAAATATAAACACTAAACAAATCCAGAACCAAATAGAAGATTTCAAGAAACAGAACTTAAAGTCCAAAAAACTCAAAACACAGGTCAACGACCTGGGACCATGACACATCCCTTGAGTTAAGTAATATTTTTTTGCTTGAATGATTCTCATTCTGAAAATGGTCAGATACAAGGACTGGACTGAAAATGAGTGAAAAAGCAGCCAGTGTCCAAAGAAATACTTTGAAACACCTTAAGAAAGCCTGGAGA
>VUQI01005837.1:9226-37503 GCA_015106735.1 Paratilapia polleni
TAGAGCTTCCTGGAAAGCTGTGATTGGCCGCCTGTCTGGGCAGTGATAGCAGCCCTGGAGCCGAGGATGATTGATGATGGCGAGGGCAAGGCCGAGCACTGGCAGCATAAAGCCCCATAGATGCCTCAATAAAGAGCCTGGCTAGTGGAGAGCCTGGGCCCCGCTCAATAGGGCCCCTCCGCCTCCGAGGACCCACGGCTAGAAGAGTGCATACAGAGAGAGGGAGCGAGGGAGAGGAAGAGAGGGAGAAGGAGAGGTGCTCTGTTGTTGGATAATCTGTTTAGCTATCAAGCCAGCAGCCGTCTGAGGCTGGATAAGTGCAGCGACGGATGTGTGTGTGGGGTGAAAATAGCAGGGGTTGGCTGGTGGAGTGCTGGAGGGGAGATACAGGGAAAGAGAGAGAGAGAGAAACAGAGGGAGAGATGGATCATCCAGTCTCAGCATGCATAATGGAAAAAAGGGAAGTAGATGAACCAAACTGGAAATGAGATCTGCAGGCTGCTTTTCACACACATGCTATAAATGATCAAAAGCCAAAAAAGTTGACCACAAGAAAGTGAGTGGAGACTAGAACTGAGTGATATGACCTCAATGCTGCCACTCTGGTGGCCATCATTCAGCCTACAGATGCATAACTGTGGTGACCTTTGCTTCAGCAGATCAATGAGACCCTGGTAGGTTGGATTCCTTCGGTGCTGTGTCCACTGCTGTGGCCCCATGCAGCCCTGTTGCAACCCCCAGTTCACATCAGCTCTGAAAAGCACAATTAGGAGCAATCTGCTCCTACCAAGGCAGCTTTCAGCGACTCCAGCATGGCTACACGATGTCCTGCAGACCCTCCTGGCTGGAGTTGAGAGAGTGGACTGTTGGCCTGATGACTGTCTGCAGGGTCTGGAAAGATCAAAGTGGAAGGGAAATGCTTTCCAGATCTTGGGCTAATCAGACCAATTATAAAACAAGTTGGTTAACAATTTACAAATAGCAGGTGCATTTTGAATGCCATACTCTCAACAGTACTTTGCACACATGCCTTAGCAATTTCTCGTGTATATCTGTCATAATAATTTATATTTTAATTCTGTTCAAACGTGCATTTTCTTCTTTTTGATTTGTATCTTATATCAGATAGTGAAACTCTTTGTGTTAATGATGATTCTGAAAATAAATCCACCAAAGTTTCCACAAACTAGATCTGGTCTTTGATTTATCTATTCTTGTACTTCATGCACTGATATAACAGAAATGTTTTTAAGATTTATGAGTTTCACAAAATTTCAGACAGACAGTCTCAAGTCAAGATTTCATAAGCAAATTGTTTAAATTTAGCCTTTATCAGGTGTGTGATAATGAAAAGAGGAATCTCACCTATAAGAAGATTCAAACTAAAATATAAGGGTTCATCAGCCAAATAAGTACAGAGTGGCATTAGCAGTGAAGTCACTAGAAAACTGAGGACAAACCATTTTCTGGTGCCTTTCCTCTGCCTACTGGTAGCATATGAGAACCAAATCCCAGACACAGAACAGCAGCACTCAGAGAGGGAAGAAAAATACTTGCATTATGAATTATAAGAGGACCATCCAGATTTTATATGTTATAATGCAAAAACCACTTGCTAATACGTATGTGTGTGCACATTGTGGATGTTACAAAACAATAGGCATCATGAAGTTCGAACCCATATTCTAACTGTGAGGCATGACACTGCAGTGCTGCATATTGTACCTTTTTTTTTTTTTACCTTACAGACATGACTAAAATATTTGAGGACATGGTTACCTCTGATGCGGCCCACAGCACAGTAAAAGAGGGAGACAGCATCATCACACAACTTCAAGACTTGGTGAAGGTCAAAAATGTATTCACAGTAACGGAATAAACACACATTTGCCAAATCTTACTAGTAACCCAGAGCACAAATTTCTCCTGTGAATGGAGGTATTGACTGTGAGGTCAGTTTTTATTGCTTTATGAGGTCAAGACTAATCAAGTTTTTGCTTTCAAGCCTTGATTCCTCAGGCTGTTGAGAACTCAAAGCAGCCAATTCCAAGTGGAGATTACAGTAGTTAATTGGGTGATTTAAGTTGAACCCAAGCCCAAGATTCAAGTCTATACTGTTGTAATAGCAAATGATAGGACACAATTATAGTTTTGTAGGTTAGAGAATGAGAAGAAGGTATTGTGTACATTATGACAAGACTAATGAAAAGGAGGCATAGATAAAATATAACATGTTTCATATCTTGCATTGCAAACATGCAATGCAAGATGTACAAAATTGTCATAAATAGTCTAAACTTAAGGTCTTTGCAATTAACTTTACCACTGATCCAGTATACAGTGAAATGGAGTACATCTCTGTGCATCATCACTAAAATATTGATCCAAAGTTGTATTAATAATTGTATTTTTAAGTATTTGATCCTAAGTATAATTTAAAAAGAAATAGTTAGATAGACTGCATACAGCATTAATGAAACATGAATTTTCCTATTAAAGCAAACTGCACAAAGAAAACTGTATCCTGGGTTGTGGCTACTGTAGCATGGCTCATGTTCTGGGGAACAGCCTGAATAAGTAAGAAATGTGATTCATTAAAGTGGTAAAAGGTAGAACTGCATCAGAACCTACAGAACCTAACTTCCAGCTGGCGCTTAGCAGGTAAAGGAAGAGCCATACTACTAATGAAAGAAGGTGCAGGGGCTGTCCTCGAACACACAATATCACACATAATATGCTATTTAACAAACTTGCCTTGAAAAACATATGGGTAAGTGCTTCTGACTTAGCACAAGGCTTATCTGTGGAAACTGGTGCTCCGAATACTGCATGAAGTCCCTTTGCAGATGTGTTAAGATTTTAACTTTTTGAAAGAACATGGATATTGGTAGGACATTATTTGGTCAGATAAAACCAAAACAAATTTGTCTGGATTAAATTAGGTGAGATATCCTTGGTGTTGACCTGGCTGGAATGTCCACATAGACTGCACCCTGCAACAAAGGTGGGAGCACACTGAGGACTTTGCATGACTGCTAAAGGTGAGCAGAAGAGATGACTTTTACAGATGCACTACGAATGTGAGCTTGTTTACCTAAAAACTGAAGGAAAAGTTAAGTCTTGGAATTTTACATCATGACAATAATCCAAAGCATGCTGCAACAATGAGACAAGAATTTTTAAAGAAGAAAACACTTGCCTGGCAAAGAATGAACCTTGAGTTGAAATTAAGTTTTAGAGGATTTTAAAGCAGAAAAAAAGCTCACTTCCAAACCTCACCAGAGAAGAGCAGCTAAAAAGAATCATCTGTGAAGAATAGTGACAGACTGGTATAATTAGCTCCTACAAGGATCGATTAGAAATAAAGGTGAATGTATAGATATAAAAAAGTAAAAATAAAATGACGTAATCACTAATGAAATGTGTACACACTTTTGCTGTATGTTAATTGGGGCCCACTTTTTAATGTGGTGTATCTAACCAGTTTAAAATATATCAATTACCCTACATTACAACATTACACATTTTAAATTGTTTAATATTTGTTAGTGGTGTTCTGCATATTGATCGTGTCCCCAGCGTGAGTTTTTACTTATTTATGTAGCCACTGTTTCAGAACAAGAAGCTAACATCACAACTAGCTCCTGTAACTAACACATTGCATATCAAAAAATCCACAAAACCTCTTAGAGAGAGTTTAGAGCATCATTGTCTTATCAGAAAGGATGAGCTTCAGGGTTTTTAGATAAATTGTATGGGCTGTGGGCACAGACTTGCAACAGGGATCATAAAGAAAGAAGATAGAAAAGCTGGTAACACCCTTTGGGTTTCAAGATTCAAATATGTACAAACAACATGGGAAGATAATCATTGGGTTAAGAAAAACAAACAGAAACTGGGTTTACGAAATTAACAATAATGGCCCTAATGACTGATGTTGAGGTGTAGTGTGAAGCTGCTTGGCTTTCACTGTCAACCCTTCTTATCCTTGGCCTGTTATTAGGGTTTTGCAATCTTCTTATGATTTGAATGAATGACTTGTACTATTTACTAATGAACCTAAAACTGCCTAGCTAGCAACAAATTACATCTTATTGCTTTACAGTCAATTAAAGCCACAAGAAAAATCTGTGTGAGCAGTTCAAAAGCAATAGGTTGATGAAAGATAACAGTCAAATGTGTCTTTATTGATTTGTGATTAGTGTGGGGGGCTCATTCGTGGGGTATCCATAACTTGATTCTGTCTCGGATTTTAATTGCCTAATTGGAGTGATTATTTAGCAATGGGAAACCATTCCACCTGTTCCCCCGCTGTACGTCTGGAAGTGTCAGCAGTATTTGAAAGTCATGTCAAAGCATACAGTTACATCCTAAAGTGTAAAAATCCTGCATTACAAAAAAAAAGAAAAAAGTCCTGCATTCAAACCCTGCATCTAAACTGATTCTACAGTAAATGATTTTTATGTGACAACATGCATTCTTAATTTAATATTTTAGCTGGTTGAAATGTACCTACTAGAGGTTAGTGTTTATTCTAGTGACTTCCAGTATAGTGGTCAGATACCTTAAAGGACCACAAGATAAAGCAGATGATTTGTTTATGTGTGTATATTTTCTTTTCTTTTTTTTTTAAAGACTTTTCCTTCTGTTTCATTTACAATCGCATATTGACAAAGGCTCCAAATAGGTAGAAATGGAAATACATTTCATTAATATACACTGTTGTATTGCTGCTATGTATAGAAGTAGTTTACAGTGCTGCCTTGCTCTATAATACCATTTTGAAGGATTATTAGAATGGTTTTGCACATTTTAGTCAGCCCAGAGCCCATGCTTCCTTGTAGTTTAGGCTCCTTGTAGTTTTGTACATTGTTTAATTTACATGTTTTTGTGAGAGTTGTAGCTGAGTTAGTGCTAAAAAGAAAAGTATATAGGTGGTAAGGACTACTTTAAAGCTTTAAAATGAAAGCATTGAAAATCTACAAAAATACAATATGTAAATGAAACCATCTTATTGGTGGAACTATTTACTATTCATCGGTTGCTTTTCCACTTCAAGAAATTTATGACTCATATATGACCCTTTTGAAAATTTGCAGCAGCAAATTTCAGAGTGGAAAGCCTCAGATATACCTTTCGTGAGATCAATTCAACATTAGGACAGACCCTTTATTTTTATACTCTCTGTCCAAAATTTGTCCTGTATGGTTAGTGATCATAAATTTGTCAGTATACACTCAGAGTGAATGTTGGTTGCAGCTAAGCTCTGCTTATGTTTGCAGTAGCTGAGATGTTAACTTGACATTTTCACTAGTCAGACTACAGGACAGTTTTCCACTCCACTCCAGTCCATCTTAAATAAGTTCAGGCCCTGAGAAGGCATTGTCATATCCACTGGCGAGTTTAGACCCTTTTTGAGGGTGCTCAAGCACCCCTAAATTTCATCGTAGCACCCCTAAAAATAACTATAGTAATAGTAGTAATAATAATGTATTTTGGTATTATTTTCTGACACGGTCTTCTAATGTTATATTTTACCAACTTGTCTACTGGAGATGGTACAGGTTACAACGAAAACAGGTTCAAATATCCAGTGCTCATGATGTTACACACAGAGGTGTTGCCTGCTTCAACAGCATGGCTTGTCATTATTAAATAAAGACTTGCACTGCTGTGGCAGAAAGAAAATGAAGAGGTAATTTCATGACACAAATCAGTGATGCAGATTTAAAACACACTTTACCTGAAACATTAGCAAGCAAAAGTGCCAATTTTAAATAGCATCCAAAACGTTAGCTAACGTAGACTAGATCACTAAAGATTATTAGCTAATTTTAGCTTTCTGAGCCATTAGTCTGCTGGAATATCACTAGTTGCCAGTTAAGGACCTGACAGACTTTATTATCTTAGTTTGTTAAAGTTTCCTATTCCTAGTCTGGTTGTATTGGGCTTCATTGTTTGTTTACAGTACAGTATGGCTCCAGATCCAGGTGAGAGCAAGTCAACCTGTCAATGGCCAACAGGAGCCCATATTCAATTAGAATGTTGTTATAAACTGATATAAATCAGTCTTTTATTGGGTTGTAAATTCTGTTCCACTGTTACATTTACCTTTTGGGTGACAGCACAAAAATTGAGAGAAGAGGACAGAGAGGGTGAGGAAGGAGAGAGCAGGATGAAGACAGCAAAAAGAGAGAGAGCAAAAAGAAACAAATATCAGTGAACATGTAGTCAAAGTCAGTACCGTAATACCATGGTAGCATCCGTTTTGCCGACATTGATAGATGACGATTTCACACAGCTAAGCAGTGTTATACTTTAGTCTGCTAAAGACAATCACACGTAAACAATATGTTTATATGTGACTGTCAGTGCAAAGAAGGAGTGGGGAGGATGGAGAAAGAGGACAGAGAGATTGTACAAGAGCAGGAAGAACCAGGTGAGCAAATGGGCAAATAGTGAAGTTAGGTGGAAAAACAATAACAAACAAACAAACAAAAACCCCACAAAATAATTTTACATGTATTTCATGGATGCTCTGTGTGCTTTCCAGTAGCACACTTAAAAATGTCAGTGGACATTCTACATAGAACATATTCACTGATATGAATGGCAGCATTTTACAGGATTCTTATCACTCTAAACATGGCTTGAACAGGATGGCTGCCACTACACTGTGACAGTGACAGAATCGATTCTCCACTTTTGGAACTGGGGTACCTGATGCCCTGTGTTGAGTCTGCACCATAAAGCGAGGGTTTGTATGAATTTGAAAACTTCAATGTAAAAGCAACTCTCTTACTCTCCTTGCTTCTTGTTCAGGTGTATGGAGTGAAAGTGATTTTTTTTAAATGTCTGTACTAAATAGACATAAAAAAAACCTATTCTTTAATTAAAGAAGAATAATGCTTCTTTAATTGCTTGATGATTTGGTGGGCTGCCTCTATGTAGTTAAGAGACTGAAACAACGTTCTCCTCTTATCTTCTTTGTTACAGTGTTTTTTAACATACTTTGAAAAATTCTGGTCAACATGATTGAGCCTTTGCCTCAGGTTTGAAAACTATAGGGTCCATCGTGAAACTGGTGCATTATATTGAAATCTGGGATTATTCATTCTGAATTATTCTTAGACACTACAATAGGTCATCAAGCTAATTAAGTTGCTTTTAAAAGTAACATTGTAATTGTATCCAACTGAATTGAAGTTTGCAAAGGTGAAAAGGATGAATACATTTGCAAGCAGCATATTGCAAGGCACTGTATGCATGACATTATGACTGAGGGCTGAGCCCCTCTAAAGGTTTGATCTAGAATCGCCCCTGGTCATATCTGGATCTTGTTTAGAGAGGTTTTTTTTTTGCATGGTAGATTTTTAACTTGCATTTGTGGACTTTGTAATGAACTGTGTTCACTGGTAATGGTTGTCAGAGGTGTTCCTGAGCCCATACACTGATTTTTAAGACAGATTAATGCTTGTTTTTAAAAGCAGTGCCAACTAAGAGCCAAACATTTCCATTCGGTATTGGCATTCAACCTTGTCCCTTGCGTACATAAATTTGTCACATTCTGTGAATCTTTAAATGATATTATGTACTTTAGATGATGAAATCACCAAATTCTTTGCAGTTTTACATTAACTTGAATTTTAAATTGCTAAACTATTTACCCACACAGACTTGCACAGAGTGGTGACACCATTTGTAATTTTTTACTTCTGAAAGACTCAGGTTTTGTTTTGTTTTGTTTTGGTTTTTTTTATTACTTTTTTTGTGTTGCTGGATTCAAATTTAAAGTGAACATGTATTTTTATTTAGATTTTACTCAGCATCCCAACATTTTTGGAAATGGTTGTACAGCATGGACAAATCCAATCTGTGTGCTCTCAGGTGGAGCTATTATCCAGTACTGAATTATTGCATATTGCTGCTGTTGTTGTGTGCATTGTTGGTGGGCAGAGGTTAACAAAAGGCCAAGACAAATCCAAGCCACCGGCGTTGGCCACATGGGGAAATGTTGGCAAGCGAGCCAGAGAATAATCATAGGCTAATCTGATTTCCAGCTCTGATAATGGAGGCCAGGCTAAATAAGAAAAATTCCAGGCAAATTTGTGCAAATGAAAAAGGATTCCTCCTGACATAATGGTACGGTGCAAGGCAGCCTCTAATGAGCAATAATCTGTCTAAGAGCTTCTCTCTCTCTGCTGCCTGGTTTCTCCCTCCATCTTCTATCTCATCCTGTCTCACCTCCTCCCACCCTCCCCCCAGTACTCCAGCTCTCATCAGCTTCTTCTCTTTTCCTGGGAAGGTGCATGTCACAGCTGTGTGACACATATGGAAGAGGAGGGAAAATCGACACAGTACATGTGAGTGCAGTGTATTATGAGTGAGGTTTTGATACAGTGCTTAACAAATTTATTAGACCACCTGTCATAAAAATGAGAAAGACCATTCAACATCATGAAGTGCTTTAATGCGGACTCTTTCCTTTTCAGTGAGTTCTCGGTGTTTTACCATTTTGAACAGGAGTGAGGAATTTCAAACTGAATTCACATTTTTATACCCAAATTTGAGCCGGCACACTGGTTTTCTCTGAGGAGTCAGAAATGAATCAAGCATAACATTCAACCACTAAAACTCATTTTTCTGTTCAGGAATGCAAGAAAATAACTGTAATTTGTCAGCTTAATAAAAAATAATAATAATGTGCTTTACCAATATTTCTGCTTTTTTGTAAAACAGTAAATTCAAAAATTCATGGATAACAATAATTAATCAAAATGATTAATGATTTTTAATGCTAAAATATAAAGAGCTTGTGCATACTGGTGGATTAACCATTACAGAAATATAAAAAAGGATTTTGGTAATTACCAATACTGTTAATTTAGGGCAGCTGTAGCATAAACCTAACATTGTGTTGTGGTCTAATAAATTTGTTAAGCACTGTATCTAAAGTGAAGTGTATGAACCCTGGCACTCAGAAAAACAAAGTCACAAATAAGGTTGGGTTAATAAAATGATATCTCACTCTCTCTGTGCGTGAGTTCACCTCAGCAATCACTGAAATAAAACAGCCTCTCTCTCCTCACTGCTGTCCAAACCTCTGTGATGCAAAATGCACAGCAAGTGTCAGGGACTTCTTTTATCTGTTTTCTTACTTTTTCCATGGTACGAAAGGACACATACAACATTTATGAAGCATTTAGATTTTATTTATCATTATTCCTGCTAATGAGAATATGAGTAGAAAAAGGGAACAAATTGGCATATAAAATCCACAGAATAGATAATAAACTGCATGCAGTCATGCTCAGATTGTATGTTGTGAACTGCAGCAGATGATTTAAGTGTACCCATTAGTGATCAAAGCACTTGGCTGTACTTCAATTAAGGTCTAAAAAAATGCAGATATTGCATTGTGTCTTTATTAGAAAAACAATTTAGATCAGTCCTCCTTGGTTAAAAAGACTACCCTGGCTCCAACTTCACAGGCAAGTGCTCTTCACTGATCATGCTGATGCTGTTTATGTAATCAGTAACCACCTAAGTGTACTGGGTTATCTTCATGGGTAAGGAGTTCTCAATAACAAGAAAACAAGACATTATCTCAATGATTATTTATCTCATTTGAGTTCCTCAAGATTACAAAATAAATCGACCCATTATCCCAAGAAAACCAGATTTTTTTTTAACTTGATAATGAAATAACTTCATGATCTGCATTTAAAAATTAGACAAAAAACAAAAATAAAACCTGCGACCATTGATTATTTCTGTACTATTACACATTGACTTCACTTTTTAATTCACTCCCATTCATTTTACTACTTTACTTAATTAAGTTGAAAAAAGGTTTTCACATAGCTTGCGTGAGGTCAGGGGTCATGGTACTTCCTTAACAATCTGTGGTTAATTGTTGCCAGGGAAACAGTGAAATAGCACACTTTAAAAAGCATCAGAAGAGTGCAGCAGATAACATGATATTGTCAGTCTTCTTCTTGCTGGCCTTGGGCACACTGTTTTCCAGGCATTATTCACACAGTGTATACAGGCTTGACTTCTCCTTGCTGGGTCAATTCACTTATTCTAAAAGTCTGTTAACAGTATTTATTTTCCAAAGACAGCTTTTTGAAAGTGCTTCTCAGTCCATGGAGCACACATGAACTTGGCTTCAGACGGCTCCATCTGTGATCACTGCTGTTTTTGCTCTCAGACAGGAGAAATTATGAACATTGCTTATTTGTTTTTTCTAAACTTCTGGTTTTGGGTTTATGTCCATCATAGACTTTTGTTCCAGCTAAGGGGCGCTTTCCTCAAACACATGGGCCCAAAAAAGCTTTTTGCTTTCCACTGGCTGTTTACTTTTTGGTTGACTTCTCACGAGCCTGACTTTTTCAGGCACTAGACTTCCTTTAGGTCCAGATATTGGTGTCAAGGATAACAATGACTTCAGTTAACCACTTTCTTTTAACAAGTCAAAAAGGAAAGGAACAAGCTGTCTTCCTGACCAAGTGAATGTGAACTATTGTCAAAAAGTTTCACTGTCATCTTGAATCATAGAATTACTTGAAGCTGTAAGACCTTCTGAGATACATGCACTCTCTTTCCTTTTTCTGTTTTGATGTATTGTGGCTCTGGGTTTGTTGGATGAAGCAGGCTACATAAAATACAGTTATGAAAAAGAGAGTTTTCACAGGACCCTATGCAGTCCTGTGGAAAACTAAGTACACCCCATGATTCAATAGCATGTACAACCACCATTAGTGGCAAAAACGTGAGGTAATCGTTTTCTGTATGACTTATCATTCTCCCACATTGTTGTGTAAGGCCCACTCTTCTTTACAACATTGCTTCAGTTCACTGACGTTTGGAATTCTGTGGCGGGACCTTAAGACAGTTGTGCATAAACGAATGCTGCAATCAGGTTGAGGTCTGGACTTTGATCCCAAGCACACCACCAAAACAGAATGGCTGAAAAAGAAAAGAATCAAGGTAGCCCAGTCACTGCCCTTGTTGCATGAGCTGTCGGACAGACGGCTTCACATTTGACTCTAGAATACTTTGGTATGCAGAGCAGCTCCTGGTCGGCTCAATGACTGTAAGGTGCCCAGGTCCTGTGGTTGCAAAACAAGCCCAATGTCCATTGATTAACTTTTACTCACTATGTGCCGAGATGGTCAGTTTGAAGGTTAATTTCTCCAGCTGTTGTATGATCAGCACAATGCAAGAATACTAATGCCTTCCATGAAAGACTGTCTGAAGACATATGCCTTTATCTCTCCCTAATCAATGACAGCAGTAGCTAGGTTGTTTTTAGCTAGCCACAATAGTTTTTTAGAGCAGCACCCAGGTATTTTAGCTATTACACTACACACTGGATTTCCACATATTATGAAAAAGTAAAGCCTGCGCTCTAAAGCCATTAGATCTTTTGCCAGTGTAACTTTCACACTTCTTAATTTCCCCCATAAAAAAACTCCTTATACATTATTTAAAGTATATCTGTCCATCTATCCATTCATCCATATTTTTTGCCACCTATCCAGATGTAATGTATACTTGGAGGGTATATGTGTGTAGCAATGAGTTCACCAGTTGAAAGCTATGGTGAGGCAAAAATACAGCATATCTCATTGACAAACACAAATAGAAAGCTCATAGCTCAATATTTATCCATAGAATGTCACACAGGCACACACACAAATACTCAAGGGCACATAGCTTTGTCTATGTGATTCCAAGTGTCATATTTTTATAGTGAAGATGAAGGGGGCATCCATTAACTTACCCCACTTGTGCCATGCATATCCACTGCTCGAGTGGGTAATGAAGGGCTACACTCAGTCTCCAACCCTCTGCAAGAGCCCTTCAGCATGTACTGGGGTGCGGCAGTGGTAATTGTTTTTGAAAGGCTTAATTCAAGGTGGATGATCCTGCTCAAGAGGAGCAACTTCCACTTTATTCCAGATGGCGCTGGCATGCTTTTTCACAACTTTTGTGAACAAAAGTTTGTAATTGAATTCCGTCTGGATGGACGAAAACAGTTGGCCTGGAGAAAGCTCTGTCCCAAACAGAAGCACAAGCTCAGGCTCACACTGCTGGCCAAAAACAGCAGCAGGAGAGATGTTGTGATGCTGTCGATTGAAGTTGAGCTGAATAGGAACGATGCCAGCTTTCAGTAAATCAGTTCTTCTGTGTCTCACACTGAACGCAGACCAGCTTTACCATTGTACTATTTCAATTTAAAGGATATCTCAAGGTAGTTTTTTTTAAATTCATTATTGTATCTTTTAACACTTACAGGCTTTGAAAAAATAAATGGTATAATATAATTCATACAAGATTAGATAATTAAAACTTTACATAAATATATAGCTTTTAATAATTCTAATAATTTCTCTCATTTTTTGATCTCTGCCATTATTTATATGTACATCTGTTGATATGTATGCAAATGAGAAAAATAATATATAAAAATTTTTTAATTTCTTCAAGGAAGCAATTAACTGCCGTGCAGGCTGAGGAGCTATTAGTGCACTTCATGACCCACCCAGCAAAAAACTCTGGGAAAGTATGGTGAAAAGTCAGTGAAGGCAAATACATCTTCTCTGGTTGTTTAAAAGAGAAAACGACACCCCTTTAGGTCTAAATTTGCTTGAAAAGTGACAGTACACTAGCGCACTACTACTACTAGTCTGTGTACCTGGAGTGGACATTGTGTGGCTGTCTGGTCACAACCATTTCACAACAAATAAAATATCAAATGTTTGATTTAAGACATCTTGAAAACTTTTACTTTCTAACCCAATTTAATCTGGTCATTTCGACATCCTTTTACAATCCTAATGAACAAAATTTCTCAATGACCAAACATGAATTGGTTAAAATTTGTTTGAAATCAAGTCTTTCTAATGGCCTAAAAAGATGGTTTTTCGTGGAGGCGATCAGTTTGTGGCACTGCTGAGATGTTACTGAAGCAAAGGCTGCTTTGATAGTGGCCTTCGGCTCGTCTGTATTTTTGGGTCAGGTGTTTCTCATCTTCTTGGCAATACCCCACAGATTCTCTATGGGGTTCAGGTCAGGTGAGTTGGCTGGCCAATGAAGCACAGTAATAGCATGCTCAGCACCTGGACACAGCGCCAAAACTACTACCAAATGGTTTGCTAAGTCCTGCTGGAAAACAAACTTGGCATCTCTATAAAGCTTGTCAGCAGATGGAAGTACGCAGTGCTCTAAAAACTCCTGGTAGATGGCTGCAATGACTTTGGGCTTGGACATAAAACACAGTGGACCAACCACCACCAACACCAGCAGATGACATGGCACCCCAAATCATCACAGACTGCAGAAACATCACAGTGGACTTCATACAGCTTGGATTCTGTGCCTCTCCACTCTTCCTCCAGACTCCAGGATTTTTTTAAAACTAAAACAATAAAAGGCTTGAAATATTTCACTTTGTGTAATATATGTGTAATCAGTGAATAGAGAATACATGAAAGTTTACCTTTTTTGAAAAAAAAAAAAAGAACTTTGATGACGAAATAATTTTTGGAGATGCAGTAGTATATTACAGAAAATAAAGAAAGTATAACAGGTCCACTGTAACCTCTCTTTAGTGTCCAGTCATTTTCATCTAAAGTGTATAGTGTTACTGTCTCCATGCACTATCCAGTTTCTTCTCTTCTTCACATACTGTATGGGTTACCAAGGCAATGTCCATCACATTTACTCTGTTACTCTTTTAGTCACCCCAGACAGATGACAATCTGTTGGTGGAAATCGTTATGTGTCTTGTCAATATTCTAAAATCTTAAGAATAGAATCTTAATATTGATGTATCCATAACATCAAATGTATATCCTTGAAAAACTGGGTAGCAGGAAATGTTTATATACCTGTAACTGTCACAGCAACATCTTCACATGAAGAGGTTTTCCTTCTTTGCCTTCCTTTGCACCTACTGACAGTGAATTTCCTCTCTCACTCTTTCCTTCCTTTCTTCTCTCATGTCTTTAAATCATGCTGTTTTTCCTCTTTTCTCAACATCGCTCTACAATATCGATCAAACCTTTTAGTGTCTGTGTTTAGAACCCATTATTATCTAATACAAACTGTTACATCTGTTTTCTGCTTGTGTCTATATGTGTGTGGCAGACTGTGAAGCAGAAATGATGAGGTCATTCACTATTAAGCTAGCTTAGCCCGTATATGCAAATGCAAGTCTTAGCAGTGTGGCTGTGGGCTGTATGCCTATTAATCCTCTTCTTTTCAGACTTCCATCAGCTCTTTTTTTTTCTTTAAGTTAATATGAAGAAAAAAAGAATCTCCAAAGTGAAAAGAGAGTGTGTGATCTGGGAAAAGTTGTGGCCCTGGCAATCTTAGGTGCAGCAAATTGCTTTGTAAAGTGGAGAAAAGTTTAACTGAATTATGGAGCCAAGTTGGAGCTCAGACAGCACGATGATATAGTTGCTCTTAGCAAGGAAAGTGCAAAAAATGAATGCTGCTTTAAATAAATTTGCATATATTTGTGATGAAGAAACTTGCCAGTCATTCTTTTATATTTGGCAAGGGGGGCATGGGGTGGCACTCTCTACTTCAGTGCATTTTCTTAGTCTTTTTGCTTGTTATAATGTGTAAATGGACGTGTGAATGGGTCAAAGCTCACATACACCCAAACAAAGTTGCGGGATGTTAGATTCGCTTGTCGAATCGACATTACAAGTGACTTCCAGCGGTCTCACAACATCCCGCTGGACATGGCGAGACCACCGGGCTCTCCCTGGATTGTTGTCGGCTCAAGGAGGCAGCGAAGAGAGCGGAGACAGAAGTGAGGGTGCAGGGCGGGCCTAGGCTAAGGAGGCAGCCTCACAGACCAGCACTATCCAGTATTTTCCTGACAGACGCCAGATCTGTCATCCACAAAACAGACGAATTGGTTCTACTGATGGTGGGGAACAACCACATTCGGGACTGTTGTGTGACGATAATTACAAAAATGTGGCTTCACTCGCTTGTCCCGGATGTGGCAGTTCAGCTAACTAGCCGCTCTATGCATCGCCTCGACAGGACCGGCAGCTCCAGTAAGACCAGAGGGGGAGGACTCTGTTGTTTGTACACCAGTCTTGGTGTACGTAAATACAGAGTTATTTGCACCCATTGCTCCCCTGATCTGGAAATAATCACTGTCATATGCAGGCCCTTCTACCTACCGAGAGAGATAACAGTAGTGCTGGTTACTGCTGTTTACATACCACCCAATGCTAACGTTAGCATAGCTCTCTCTTGGCTTTATGACGCGATAAGCAGGCAACAGCGGGTTCATCCTGAGGGAGCTTTTATTGTGGCTGGGGATTTTAATCAGGCCTATTTAAAGACTGTTCTACCCAAGTTTGTGCAATATGTGCAATGTCCCACCAGAGGGAAGAACACATTAGACCAAGTAAACTTAAACTTGAAGCAGGCATACAGAACAATACCCCTTCCCCACATGGGTATATCTGACCACATCTCACTGCTCATAATCCCAGTTTACAAACCCTCAGAAGAAGAACTAAACCAGCCATGAGAACTGTGAAAACATGGCCAGAAGGAGCACTCTGCCAGCTGCAGGACTGCTTTAATAGCACAGAGTGGACTGTCTTTGAGCACCTTGAGCTGCATGAATACACAGAGACAGTGCTCTTCTACATAAAGACCTGCACAGACAATGTCACAGTGGAAAAGTGAATCAGGGTTTACAACAACCAAAAACCCTGGATGACAGCAGAGGTACAGTCACTCCTGAGAGCACAAAACTCAGCCTTCAACGCAGGTGATTGGGACCAGTACTGCAAAACCAGGGCTAACCTGAGGAGAGGAATAAAGGCAGCTAAGATAGACTACAAAAGGAAGGTAGATAACCATCTAGCTGAAAACAAAAACAACTCAAGGCAGGTGTGGCAGGGTTTACAGCACCTCACGAACTATAGGGGCAATTCTTCAGAGGCAGTCAATGCTGATGCCTCGCTGGTGGAGGAATTGAACAATTTCTTCACTTTCAGACAAATAGGCCCCACTCAGCTTGCAGGAACATCAAGTGAGAAAGGTGTTGAAGACTGTAAATCCACACAAAGCTGCAGGACCAGACGGAGTACTGGGTAAAGTACTGAAGGCGTGTGCTGACCAGCTATCAGGGATTCTGATGAGGATCTTCAACACCTCCCTGAGTCAGGCCATCGTCCCACCCTGCCTGAAAGCTGCCACAATCATCCCCGTCCCCAGAAAATCAGCCACAAGCTGCCTTAATGGCTACAGACCGTTGGCACTGACTTCTGTAGTTATGAAGTGCTTTGAGAGGCTCATCCTCCAACTCCTCAAGTCCTGCCTGCCTCCAAACTTCAATGAGCACCAGTTTGCTTATAGAGGAAACAGGTCGACAGCGGATGCCATCACTACTGCCCTCCACACTGCCATTAGCCACCTAGAAAAACCAGGGAACTATGTGAGGATGCTTTTCATCAACTACAGTCGGCATTTAATACTATCTTGCTGGACATTTTAGTCAAAAAGTTGACTGACCTGGACTTCCCACTCCTCACCTGTGACTGGATCGACAACTTGGACAATTGGACCGCCCACAAACAGTGAGGAGGGGCCTCACAGATCCTCCACCCTGAAGCTGAGCACAGGCTCTCCTCAGGGCTGTGTGCTGAGCCCCTTCTTGTATGCTCTGTACACATATGACTGCGTCCCATCCCACCCCTCTAACATCATTGTCAAATTTGCAGACAACACGACTGTGGTGGGGCTCATCACTGGAGGCAATAAAAGAGTATACAGGGAGGAGGTCCAGAAGCTCACAGTGTGGTGCTCAGTAAACAATCTTATGCTGAACACCTGCAAAACAAAAGACATGGTGATGGACTTCAGGAGGCAGAGAGGAGATACTGCTTCACTACTGATAAATGGAGACTGTGTGGAGAGAGTCTCCTCTTTCAGATTCCTCGGAGTGCATACATGATGACCTAACGTGGACCATCAACACGTTGGTAGTGGTTAAAAAGGCTCAGCATAGACTTCACTTCCTCAGTCTACTGAGGAAAAATCAGCTGGAGACCAAACTACTGAGGACTTTTTATTACTCTACGGTGGAGAGTATATTGGAGTACTGCATCACAGTGTGGTACGCTGGCTTCTCAGCTGCGAACAGGAAGGCCCTGCAAAGGGTGATAAGGTCAGCCCAGAAAATCATCAGCTGCCCCCTGCCCTCCCTGGAAGACATTGCCAACTCCTGCGGTCTCAGCAGAGCAAGGAGGATCCTCACAGACCCCACACACCCTGGCCAGAGGGTAGGAGGTACAGGAGTATTAGGTGTCGGACAAACTGCCTAAGGAACAGTTTCTATGCATGGGCTGGTAGACTTTTATATTCAGAAGGTGGAACACTCAGATGGACAATTACATAACAGTGCAATAGATGACAACAGACAGTCACGGCACTGTGCAATAAGAATGTGTGATGTTGATATTATGTGCCTTGACTGTTTCTTGTTTTACTATTTTACTATTTTGCTATTTATACAAGTTTTTTTTTATTATTTATTCTTTATTTGGTGTATTCCAAAGTGCACTGATGGGAGGTTGCTCCACCAATCTCGCTGTATAACTGTGTATACAATGACAATAAAGGGTTATCTTATCTTATCTTATCTTATCTTAACATTAAAGAGATATACACATCAATAAATCAGTAATTATGATCCAATAATATCATATATATGATTCTGAAAAGTGTCATTCCACATGAGTACATTTACTTTAGGTACTAAATATATTTGAATATACAACCTGTGCACAATTAAGCTACTTAAGAAAGATTATAACTTTAAAAAGTAAAACGTCTAAATACTTTTTTCCACTTAACAAAACAATTATCCATCACAAGATGATATTTAAATTCTTGTACAGCTCCACTTTTCACATAATAAACACGACACAGGGCTGCACATGAGCTTGAAAATCGTGTTTTATACACCAGTTTTCCACACTGATTAAATATTTCTGACTAAATATTCTGATTTCCACTACTACTGTGAAGTGTGGGTTTGACACGTGTGCTTTTGCGAGGCTTTTAATTTGAAACCTAAAAGGAGGAAAAAGTTTTTTTTGTTTGTTTGTTTTGATTATCTTTTTGTTTGTTTGGATTAAAAGGACAGTTCACCCTTTAATCAAATCAAATTAGGACATTTTCCCTCTGCCTTTAGTTTTATAGTATCTATCTAGATTGTTTTTGTGCAAGCTCCCAGCTTTGAATATGTCTGCCTTCTCTTGGATATAATGAGAAGAAATGCAATTTGCCTTGTGGTGCTTAAAGCACCAAAGATGGATAAATAGTACTAAAGGCCAGAGGAAAAATATGCATATTTGATTATGGTGTGAACTGTCTCTTTAAAAGTAAATGGCAAAATAAAAATGGGATTTTCTTTCTAAAATATGATCCACATATGCGCATAATGCTCATATATACAATAAAAAGGAGCTCAGTAAATAAAATAAAGGCCCCAGACGTTTTCTGCAAAGACCATATCTGTATTTCAGTGTATTGGTCCAAAAAGTCATGTTTTATTTAGCTGCACTCAGCCTTTTTCCTGTTCCTCTCTGGGCTCTCTCTTATGTCATGGCCATTTCCTTCCTTAAATACAGAACTAAATTGCTTTCTCAGGGGATTTACATCAAATTTCCTTTCTCTTTTCTCCCCATTTCTCTTTCTGTCTTAGAGATTTTTAAGCAGCGTCATTCATTGTTAAAATTCAAAATACAATACAGACTCTCATGACTGTAATATGTGGTTATGCAGGCTCAATAACTGAGAAGTGTTGATAAACATTTGGTTGTTCATTGCACCACAAATCTAGACTTACTTTTAACATAGATGGACCGGAGCTTCAGACAGAGTTTTTAAATCAGTAAAGAAAATGAACACATCTACATTTCATGTTGTATCTGTTTCTTTCTGTCGTTGTTTTTCTCTGTCATGTACTGAAGCATCTTTGCAGGAAATGTCACTGTCTTACGAGAACAAGGGGCTTTGTCTTTCTGTTTTACTCCGTGGCTCTTAAGGGACTCTAGTCTCCTGGCAAGCTGCTTTATCTGAGCGTGTGCAGAAATCCTGTGATGTCAGAAGAGAAAGCAGGAAGTTAATAATCATGATCCTGCTCGGTCTTATTATCTTCTGGGGAGAAAATCTTCTGGGGTCCACATTGTAATTTTCTAAAGTTGATCTCTTGGACATTAATCTTTCACAAGGAGTGGGGAAGTTAAAAGTAACTTTTTTTTTTTTTTTTGTAAATTTAATCCCGGTAATGTCCAACAAAATCCTTGCACGCCAGCATTTTTAGGACTGTAAAATAAAGGAGATCTCCGGGATATGAACATAATCTTACACTTGTCAGTGTAGCTTCTTTCTTAATCATTCTAAGATGGTTATAAGAAGGAGCTGAACACAGTGTGGAGCCTTGTCTTGAAGAGTTTAGCCTTTTTAGATTCTTCCTCTTCTGGGTTTTGATCCCACCATGCTTCAAATACTTCCAAGATGCAAATGCAAAACCTCACGAGCAAATTAGCTACCAGGCTTAATGTCAGTCAGGGTACTTTTCGGTCTCCAGATTCATGCCAGCATACACATTTCTAGTGCCATCATCGTCCAGTTGTAGCCCTTTTTTTTAAATACCTGAACCAGGGTTTGCACCTAAAGTCATTCATAAGTTAGTACATTTTGAAGGGTTTGGCTGCAGTTTGTTGTCTGTTCACCACGTAACTATCTGACTCATCTGAGTTTCAGAGTGACATGAGTTTCAGCAGATCCTGTTTTTTTATTTTGTTTTTTTTTTTCCACAGGTTTTGGTAATAAGTAAATTATACAACAGCAGCCTGAAGCAGTAACAAAACCGTTTCCACAGGTGAACGAAGAAAGAAGAAAATCAATATGTCTGTGAGCCCCAAAGACAGACACTATTGAATACTGTCAAAACCATATCTCTTTAAAATCAAATCTCCTCAAGGTAATCACCTGTGCTTTCCTCAGCAAAGCTAAAAAAGACAAGAAAAAGTAGATTCAGGAGAAAGATTAATGAATTGCGGACACACAAAAAAAAAAATTCATTATTGATGGGGGAAGTTTACTTTTAGCAAACTTTTACCTTTGATCAATCAACCTCGGCTGTAGGCATAAGCCTTCAACTTTGTTTATCTCTCGACTCTTATATTTTACCAATTTAACTTCCCTTTTCTCTTTGTTAGTTTATCACAGAGCAGGTGCTCCTCACAAACGCCAGCGATGTTTCCACGAGCTACTTCTCTTTTAATTTACCATATTCTGCAAAAGGGTAAAACCCGCAAAAGGTCAGAGTCAGTATGTCTTGCGTTCATTCTTCAAATCAAACCTCACAAACACACCCTGCCTGACCCTCATTTTCTATTCAGTTTCCATAATTCACCGCACAATCTCGTGACTCTCTGCCAGTGTTCACAGAACGAATTTAATATGAAGGAGGAATGTTGCAATATTTTACTTAAGAGTCAGTGAGAAATGCCACATGGAGACACTTTTATGAATGCTTACCTGGTTAGTAAAATATAGTTGCTGGCTTCATGTGAGATTCAACATGTACAATCACTTTGTCACGTGTGTTTTATTTTTGCATAACACCAGCTGTTTTCTGACTGTACTGATGTATCACATATTCATGAAGTGACCACAGCTCTGGTGCCTTTCCTGATATATTCATAAGAAAAAGGCCACTTGCGCAACTCCATTCCCTCTGCACATTCATAATCTTTCAGCCAGTTGCTGTTTGCTGAGATAACACTGATATATGTGTAAGTGTGTCTGTCCACTGAAATATGCCTCCGATCATATTAATATCAACTAAGAAGTGCTGAGGGCACCACCATGGTTATGACCTCCTTAACGCCCTGCTTTGTTTTATGGCCAATCTGTTCTGACAGACCATTAAGAGAGAGAGAGAGCAAGGTTAGACAGCAAAGAAAGAGTGATGTAAGGAGAAAGGAGGAAAGAAAGAAGAAAACGTAGGATGGAAAAGTACTAACTGCTGTAACAATTCAGTTTCTCTACATGAAGGATAATTAATTTTTTACAATAGTCTTTTATTTTGGAACATATATTTTACACTCACTGGCCTCTTTTTCAGGTACACCTGTTCAACTGCTCAATAATGCAAATATCTAATCAGCCAATCACATGGCAGCAACTCAGTGCATTTAGGCATGTAGACATGGTAAAGATGACCTGCTGAAGTTCAAACTGAACATCAGAACAGGGAGGAAAGGTGATTTAATTGACTTGAATGTGGCAGCATTGTTGGTGACAGATGAGCTGGTCTGAATACTTCAGAAACTGCTGATCTACTGGGATTTTCCTACACGACCATCTCTAGGGTTTACAGAGAATGATCCGAAAAAGAATGCCTTGTTGATGAGGAAAATGTCCAGAATTCTTCAAGTATATACAAAGGCAACAGTAACTCAAATAATCACTTGTTGCAACCAAGTTATGCAGAAGAGCATCTCTGAATGCACAACACATTGAACCTTGAAGAAGATGGGCTACAGCAGCAGAAGACCACACCGGGTGCCACTCCTGTCAGCTAAGAACAGGAAACTGAGGCTACAATTTGTATGGGCTCACCAAAATTGGACAACAGAATCTTGGAAAAACGTTGCCTGGTCTGATGAGTCTCAATTTCTGCTGCTACATTCGGATGGTAGGGTCAGAATCTGGCATAAACAACATGAAAGCATGACTCCATCCTGCCTTTTATCAACGGTTCAGGCTGGTTGTATAACTGTGTGTAGGGTATTTTCTTGGCACACTTTGGGCCCCTTAGTACCAACTGAGCATTATTTAAATGCCACAGCCAACCTGGGTATGGTTGCTGACCATGTCCATCCCTTTATGATCACAGTGTACCCATCTTCTGATGGCTGCTTCCAGCAGGATAACACACCATGTCACAAAGCTCAGATCACCTCAGACTGGTTTCTTAAACATGACAATGAGTTCTCTGTACTCAAATGGCCTCCACAGTCACCGGAGCTCAATCCAATAGAGCACCTTTGGGATGAATTATTTGTGTAGCCGACAAATCTGCAGCAACTGTGTGATGTCGTCATGTCAATATGGATCAAAATCTCTGAGGAGTGTTTCCAGCACCTTGTTCAATCCATGCCACAAAGAATTAAAGCAGTCCTGAAAGCAAAACCTGGGACTAGCAAGGTGTAACTAATGAAGTATGTTGAATTATTTAAGTTACTCTAGGATTGCTCTTAAGTTATAACAGAAAGAAGATGGTAATAAAAGTTTTAGCCATGCTTTCAGTGTTAGTCAGTCCACCAGAAATATCTAAGTACTTGACTGGCACAAACTCCTGCGCAAACATTCATGTTCCCCAGAGGATGGATTCCAAGCTTTTCTTTGCACTTAGCATGGTCGTGAGTTTTGTAAGAATATGGTGATAAAGCAAACAATTATGGTTAGCAGGTGTTCACCATGATCACTGTATCACCATAACTAAACACTGATGGTTGATTCACGTCACCAATACATTTACAAGTAATAAGTTTTAGTTTTGTGCCAACTTTTGGCAAATTTTTTTTTTTCCCCCACTCACTGAACTGGACCTCAGCAGAGGTGAGGTTTAGGAGACAGCTATCAGGTACAGCTGGGAATTGTGTGTATATAAGAATAGCTGACTTAATCACAAAATGGAACAGCAGGAACAAAGTTAAAAGTTTGTTTGACTCAGCCTGTCGCACATGGGCACACTCTTGTAAAACACAGTAGCAGAGGAGGACAGGACACATAGACAAATCGTCTTCCCACATTAGCAAATGTTAGCAACACTGTTATTATACCATTAACAGAGAAAATCTCATACACAAACCAAAGACAAGATACTCAAGCGAAGGACAAAAGAAGGTAAAGAGGAAAGACAGAAGATAAGTAGAGTCAAAGAGAAGGTGATAAGACAGGAAAAGAAAAAGCCAGGGTGAAAAATAGTGAAGGAAGGGGCAGAAGAAGAAATCTTCTCAGTAGAAGTGATGACAGGAGAGCAAAAAGTCACAGAGGGTGGGTGAGAGGAAAAGGAATGGAGGGAAGATAGTGACTAATAGAAGTAGAGGTGAAAGGGGAGACAGGGACTGGAGGATGGTGATGCTGGCAGGATGGAAGATGCCTTGAGCACAGCAGTATTTCTCTCCAGTCGTTCCTGTTCACTGACTCTCTGGAAAATAGGATGAACGAGTGGTCCAGACAAGACAGGAGGGAAGACTCACAGATGGGGTGAAAATAACCCAAACTCCTAATGGAAAATGACTTCAACTGTGTAAAAACTTCATCCTTCGAATACAAACGGAGCTAAAAAAAAAAAGGGGGGGGGGGTCACATGTGCAATAGTTATAGTTTGCTACTAATGGACATCCACGTAACATGAACCACCTCTGTAGAAGTAGTGTTTTAGTTACATAAAGGGGCAGGTAGCAAAATACATGAAGAACCGGACAAAAGGAATTGAAAAACAGAACTCATGGTTAAAAGAACGTTTTGATAATGACGCAAGTCACATGCTGCAAGCTTCACAGTCAACAGATCACAACCCAAAAAAGCACCTGAGTGCTGTCAGAACCTTCAGACTATGTGATAACAACTTTAGAACTTTAATACATGTCACACTGTGCATGATGGCACTAAATCTTAGTCTCGTTGGTGTCAGACAGGAGGATATCAATTTGAAGTTGTCAGCAATGAAAGCCTGCTGAGTGGCAGTTAGCGTTTTGAGGTTTTCTACTTTGCCAGAATCACACAAACTTTTTATTTCTTTCATAATCATTATTTTTGTTTTTGTCTGTTTGTGCATATGTGTTTTTCTTACCCTAAACTTTAGTCAAAAGTGGCTCTACAGCATGCATGAGTTTTACGTCATATTGTCACTGGTTGGTCTGGATTGCACTGACATTGGCACCAAGAATTCCTTCCTATATTTTTGAATCTCTCCAAAGAGCTCTGGCCCCTGGGGTCTCCTCCCATTTGGGTGGACCGTGAAAAACCTCCAAGGGAAGGCACTCAGGAGGAATCCTGATCAGATGACCTAATATCCAAATATCTGAGCTCCTCACCCTATCTCTAACGTTGAGTCCCGCCCCCTAGAGAGGAAAGTCATTTCGGCAGCTTGTATCCCCAGGCTCATTCTTTCCGTCCTTACCCAGACCTCACAACTGCAGGTGAGAGTTGGAATGTAGATCGATTTTTAAATCAAAAGCTTCGACTTCAGGCTCAGCTCTCTCTTTACCACAATGATCTGGTACAACAGCCGCATTACTGCTGATGCTCCACCCATTCATCTCACACTCCACCTTCCCATCACTCCTGAGCAAGATCCTGAGATACTTAAACTCACTCAGTTGGGGCCAACCCAGAGGAAGGAATGCACTGTTTACTGGCAGAGGACCATGGCCTCAGGCGCTGACTCTCATCCCATCTGCAAACCCACCCCCAGTGCATGCTGAATGTTACATTCTGATCATTCCAACAAAAACACATCATCAGCTAAAAGCTGGGATGCAATTCTGAGGTTCTCAAAATGCACAACCTCCTCACCTCTCGCCTTTAGACTCTTTCCATGAATATCACGGGATCAGAGACAAGGGACAAGCCTGATGGAGTCCAACGCCCACTGAAAATGTACTTGATTGTGTGCCAGGGAGCCACATCACTTACTTTGGTTATTAAGGACAAGATGGCTCATAACAACAGTACCCTGTACTAATGCAGTACCCCTCAAAGGATTCACAAGAGGACCCATTCGTAAGCCATCTCCAAGTCCACAAACCATCTAGACAGAATGGTCACACTTGGTTCCTCCAGAAGTCAAGGAAAGGTAACCCTCTATACTCCAATATAATTATATTAGAATGATCCAGATTCCTGAGAATTCCAAATTAAAGGTGAAATCTGATGAGCTTTCTAAACACCTACATTTTGCTAAAAAAAAAAAAAATACTCTAAAGTGTCGTTTATAAGTTGATTTTAATTTAAAGATCACAAATAGCTCTTTCAAACTATATATGACCAGTACCCAGTACTAGTCGCTTGAAGTCGCGGAATGTCATTCACCTTCTATGATCTCTGTTCGCCATGTTCGCTGCTTCCAGTGTGTACGCAGCTTTAGCTAACATTATGCCAGCTAATATTAGGCTTGAAAAATCACACTTTCCCTCTGATAAACAGTTTGATTACATTTGCACATCATAGAAGAGTTTATTCGCTAAGTGTTTGAGTTTGACCACGTTATATCCACTTCAAAGAAAGTTTCACTGACTCATTGACCCGTATCGGACTCCTTTCACAAAGTTTTACAGTCTCCAGAGTAAATAGGTGTGGACGTTTCTCACCTGGCATGTTGACAGCTGAGGGAAACAGCAGCCTGACAGCCTAAACTTGCTACAGATGAACAGCGGGCAAAGTGTTTGAGGTGACTCAGGGGGTAAAAACATATACAAAGTATTTAATTGACACATCCGTTTTTATTCCTGATTTATTCCTAAGTGTTGATATTATTCAAATATGTTAAAATATAGTGTGTACAAAAAATGTTTTTACACACAAACGGTAGTAGAAACTGGCCAGCCGCGGACGTTACGGTGAAATGCAAAGTGGGAAGTTGTGACCGTTATGGGGTACAGAGGATTAAAGTGCCAGAACAGAATCCAAAGGTTCGACAATTGGTTGGAGTCTCCTTTCTAGCCCCCTAGAATACTGTCTCTCAAGTAGGATGAGCAATGTGATAACCCGATAATTGGAACACTTCTACTGGTCTTGCAGGAGACCTTGACTGACAGTACTGTGCAAAAGTCTTGGACCACTCCTCATTTCTTTATATTTTGCTAGGAAAATGGGGAACAGCGATTTATTGAAACATGTGCACAGCCCGAACTCTCTTAGGCAAGCTTTCTTGTAATGCCTTTAAGTAGTCTTCGGGAATAGCTCTTCAGGCTTCCAAAGCTCTTCTTTGGATGTTTGCTGCCTTTTATTCCGTTCTCTGTCAAGATGATCCCACACTGCACAGTCACATTATAGTGGCAAATCTTTGAGGGTACATTATTTCTCCAAGCTTTAAATTTCTTCCAGTTTATCAAATTTCCTTTGCTGAGTAGTCATTACCTTTGAAAATAATCAGTCATCTTCCTCTGCTGTTCTTTGTTTCTGAAATAACAGTTAACAAAAAAGGATACAAAAATGTGAGTGTAAAAAGATATCTGCATATTTTCAGAAGAACAAACTTTCACTTCCTTGTATCCTTAATGGATTTACTTACTGAGAGAGGTGGGAAAGTTGCATTCACATAAAATGCATTTGTCCTTCACATGCTAAACATCAAACTTCTAACCTATATGGTTTGTGTTTATTTTTTAAGGTACAGAGCTATACTCAAATTTGAGACTACCTCTCAGCATTAGTAACCTGTCCCACATTGTCTTGCACAAATATATTTTCCCTACATTTAGTTTGTTGGGATCTGGTCACCCTAATTACACTTCAGTAAAAGCTCGGTTCAGCTTTTAATGTTTTACTGGACATTCCTGAATTTCTTTGCTGTTAACACCACCGATTTGTCCCTCACCGCATTAATATCATAATTTTTAATGTGTTTTTTCACAACGAGTAAGCAGTTGAAATCTGATCGATCGCACTGCGGTGCATTTTCAAATACTCGACTTTAATCACATTTCGAACCACGGTTTAAATGTGATCTGAGACTCTGTGCAGTGTGCAGCAAGTCATGATGTAATAATTACACATAATGTGATAAGAGATGCAATAAAACCTCAATTTAATGTTTATGATGTAATTAAAAAATTGAAGACGTAATCAATATCCAAGCAGTATCAAATTTGCAAAAAGTCTTGCATGGGTGTAACGTCTGTGTATGTTTGTGCGTCATTATTTTTCCATATTTGTGTATGTGTGTGTGTGTGTGTGTGCCTGCAAGCATCATTAAAGCCAGTTAATGGGCATGTTCTGTTGACAGACAAAGTGCTGTTCATTCTGGTGGAAAGGACAGTCAGATCCGTCCGTCTGTCTTTTTCATCACTCCATCTCTTTAATCTCCTTCCTGTTCTCCTGCACTTTTACTTTCTCAAGCCCTCCAACGAGTCTAGACGTGTTTGAAGAGAAAGTTTATTTCTCTCACTCCCTACCTTTCCTTTTTCACCCATCCTTCATCTCACCCCACCCTCCTTTCCTTCATCATGAATACCAGTCTCAGGTATTAAAATCTTATCGAGCCTTGTTTTGGAAACAAAGTGGCATGTTTTAGGACATTTATTGTATCAAGTATGAAAGAAAATACAGTCACGAAGGGCTTCGATTGCAGTGAAAGAGGTTTTTTTTTTCTTTTTTAAATTTTCCTCACACTTCCCCTAGCCATCCCTCTTCTCTGTTTTTCAGACTCACACATACACCTCTTTAAGAGCTATGGTCAGTGGAGATCTCACCTTAGCTTAACTCCCAGTGAAATGATAGATGCTTAATGGGCAACTTGGGCAAAATACTTTAATACCAACTTTCCTGGACTAAAAAAGATGACTGAAAGAGAGAGGAATGAATGGAAGCAGAAGAAAACAGCATTAAATTAAATATTTAACATGAGATAATGGTTTTTGTTACAGTATTTCTGTGATTTAGTTTTTTTCTTGCTTAATTGGAAGACACATTTTTCATTCTATTAGCTTGGACAAACCTGTAATAAGTCAATGCTCTTTGTGATTGTTTTGATGGTTCATTATTATTTTTCTAACCTTAAATCCCAAAACAACATGCCTTTTAATATTGGGAATCTCAGGTACAAAGTCTGAAAAAAATTGGCTGAAAGCACATCTGTAGCCTTCTAAATTTGACACAGCTATTTTTTTTCAGCTACTTTATAACACTGAAGGCCTTGAATACTGAAACTTTGTCACTGAAAAGCTTCAATTACTGATATGAAGTAAAAATGTTTAACTGGAATATGACTTTGAAAACTGGTATGACTCTGGGTGGCTTAACAGTAATTCCATGTGAGTGTTTCTGTAGTCACAACAACTTTAATAGACAGTATGGACGTAGCTACCATGAAGTCACCCATTGTTTAATGACATCTCCTTACAAAACCTCGTTTTTCTGTATCTTCTCCATCTTTTTTTTTTTTTTTTTTTTTTTTTTTTTTTTTTTCATGCTTTTGT
>VUQI01005839.1:7683-17966 GCA_015106735.1 Paratilapia polleni
CTGTCTTCATTGTAAAAAAAAAAAAAAAGGTGCTCATACTCTGGTGAGAATGTGATTTCAGCTGAATAACAACAAGCTGCACACATACTGCACACTGACACCTTTCTTGGTATGTAGCAGTGCCTGTGAGTGATCCTGAATGACCTTAGTGTGATACTGATGGTGAGCACAGTTTAGTTTTGGATTTGTTTCAAGGGATGAAAATTTTCAATGTCCTTGCATGTGAGAAGCACATAGCCTGATGCTGCCACCACCATGCTTTACTGTAGGATGGTATCACTCAGGTGAACAGTGCCTGATGGGTGCAGTTTTTTGTCTCTTAGACCAGAGAATCTTTTCCTCCTGCTGTCAGAGTCCTTTAAATACTATTTGGCAAACTGTCAGGTAGTTGTCCTCACACATGCGCTGCAGCCTTGAACTTTGGATGGTCAGGTTCTGGACTATTTCCTGTTATTAGTCTGTTTAATTCACAGCAAGACAGTGGGTGTCCCGTGACCTGACTCCTTCATGCTCTACCCAGGCAGCACCCTCACCTAAATCAGAATGTTTCCAGAAGTGAGAGCATGTCAAAAGTGGACTGTCTCCAGTCGTGTGCAACATGTGAGAAAGGACAACTACAGGAAATCCAGAGTTTGTGTGTGAAAGCGTCTTCCCTCTAGCTGCCCTACCGTTAAGGCCTATTTGATGGAGTATTGCTGAGAGGTCTATACTTCCTAAAGGTTCTTCTGTCTCTACAGGGGATCCTAAAGCTCTGCTGGAGTCCATAAGGTCATGGTGCTTGTGGAAACACTCCAAACTTTAGCAGTGGTTTATACCCTTTCACTAATCCGTGCTTCACCACAGTCATATTGTGGATGTCTACAGAGTTACTTGGACTTAATGGTTTGGTTTAGTCCTGACTTACAGAGTGGGATCTTTTATGTATACAGGTGTGTGTCTTCCAGACTAAGTCCAATTCATTGAGTTTGCTGATGGTAGACTCTAGTCAAGTTCTTGACACATAAGGATAATTAGGGCAAACAGGATGTACCTGACCACTGTTTGTGATGGCGTCACAGCAAAGGGCCTGGACACTTGTTAAATGACAGATTTCAGGTTTTAATTTGTAACACTTGTGCAGAAATCTTTAAAAACGTCTTTACAGTTTGTTGTTATGGTTTACTAAATGACTGAAGGAATTTGAAATAGTTTTATAATTTTAAGAGTATGGTTTGATCAGTTTGCTTTGGCCAGCTCTTTCTTTGTTTAAAATTAGATGATTAGATATCATCACTGAGAGCATACTACAGCCACTAATTTGACTGATGATAAAGTCAGTCCTGGAGTGAAAGTGTTGAATACAGGTCTCCCAAAGTCTCCATAGTTTTAACCTCCCTGGTTATTGCAGTGCAGTAATACACAGATGCAATGTCCAAAGCTAAACATTAAACCGGTGCAGTGGACAGACAGTCCCACTGCAGTGTATGCACAGCTGCCTGAGGTTCTCATCACCTCCATCGAAGTGCTACAGGGGAGCAGAAATAAGCACATAACAGGTGTACTGAGTGGTTATTACAGGATTTAATTTGTTGCAAAAAAAATACTGTCTGCAGCTGCATGTTGAGGACATAGCAAGCAGTTATTATTTGCATAATTAAATGAGTAAGAATAAATCCTTTTTTTAAATACCATAGTAGAAAATGGACTGAAGTTCAGAACAGCTCACATTCTCAATGTTTTACCTCCCATTCCTCAAAGTAAATAATGGTGTGAAATGACTGTAGTAAAAGCCTTGTGTTTGTGTCTTATTAGCTGGATAGTAATTACCTGAAGGCAGGAAATGTTGTGTGGGACTGAGGGTATTTAACTTTTAATTAGACCTCTTGGGAAAGTAAGTTATTCCACCTGGACAGTTAAGTGCTTCATGCTCAGTTCTGACATAAGTCATTTTATCTCTGAGTGCTCGATGTAGTCTGTATTCAGCAGAAGTCAGTAGAATGACTGCAAATCTGTTTTTCATAACTTCCTCCTAAATATCAGTTTTTTCATACTTCTGTAAAGCAAACAGTCTGACTCTAATGCACATTTCTAGCTCTATATTCTTTGGCTCTACTCTGGTAGCTTTACAGTTTGAAATAATCCTTATTTTTCTTCCACCGGGCCTTGGTGCAGCACCTCAGCTCATCCTCTGACTGAAACAAACAGTTTGAGCTCCCTCCCGCCTCCATTTTAGCTGACTTTCTTCTGGTTGGCTGCACCTCGCTAACAGAAGGTTTGAAGAGCAGATGGGCGGGGCTTCTTTTCTGGCAGTCGGAGAAGACCACCAGTATACGTATATGACATAAAATAAGGAAAAGCATAGTAGGTCCATTTTAAATAAGGAAGCCTAAGTTCAGTGTGTACATCCATGAGTCGTTATGAACGTTTGCCAACACACCACTGATGGTGGCGGCGCTTTGCTGCCACTGTTGTTCAAACACTGATATGAACTACTTTTTTTCATGCCGCTCTTAGTCCTTTGTGCTTTGTCATCTACCACAAGGTCGGCATGGAAGCCTCAAAGAACTGTACATGTGTAAGAGAGAGGAAGTGTGTGTTTTAATCAAGTGGTCACCACTTTTACAGTGCGTATGGACAGATATACACACATACCCGTAGGGTGGTGTGCTTAAGTGTAAAATGCAGCTATGGCAAACACAAGTGAACTCAAAAGAGTTCTTGAGATTTCTTGAGACAGAAATCCACAGCAATCACAGGATAAAATGGTACATCAGTTGTTAAGAACATGAGTTTAGGTGCTTTTTATGTGACCCGTGGTTACCGTACAACCCGTAACAGCTGAGTGGTCCTTTCGAGGATATTTGGTTTTAAGTTTTCGACTGTGTACTAACTGAAAAATGATAGCTTGTTTCCTTTAGGTAAGTGAAAGGTTACCTGTTATGTTCTTTCTCCAGTTTCCCATGGCTAGTTTATTGCATTTAGTGACCCAGACAGTCTTTATTCAAAATGTTGCCTTTCTATCCCCAGACTGTTGGGATGAGCAGATGTTTGTCCCTCAGGGCAAAACCTTTCAGAGTTTGGATGATTGTGTCAATGTGTAGCCATAACAAACTTGATTTTCGGATCATTAGGGCAGATTCCAGATATGGTATTTCCAGGGAAATAGATGCCCTGTTTAAACTGTCCTCCACCCTGTGGTAAGAACAGGATGTCCTGTGTAAATGGGGTGTAGGTCAGCCTGCAGGAGGATCTGATTTAGGCCTGATATTTCCTTCAGCCTGGTCATTGTATCATCACCCCAGCATTTGGATTTTTTAGGAATATGCATTGTCTAAAGTAACAAAGTGCCTTTAATGTGAATAATAAAAGCCACATGTGCTTTTGCAGCTCTCATTTCCCCATAATCCAGTTTACAAATACGAAACAGTTAAATGTAAATGAAGGGGTCTCGATTGCTATAAGTGCCAGAAGTTGATTCAAATGCTGTTTATTTTATTTAATTCTCACCAAATTAAAAGATGTTTCCGTGCTTCAGTGTTTTTTCTTCTCTCTTTGTGATACTGGTTATTTATTTTGGCCATCGTGATAATTGTGTTAATTCTACACTCAGTGGGTTTAAATAACCCTGATTGCATTTCTAAATGCATAAAATGTATACAGCTTCTCTTCTCTTCTAAAGATCATTCTGGGGAAGAAAGAAAACAGAGGAAGGCAAATGAAGAAATTACAGTGTGGGAGGATTTTATTTTGCATTTTTTCCATTCTGATTACATGCACTAGTTTGCTCGGAGTCTTATTTTGCCAGACTGGATGCAGAGTTGAGCAGATGCAGTCTCTGCTGGGCTCCAAGTGTTGGTCTGTTGTAGACAGAAGCCCTCCTACCTGACATCACAGCACTCACAAGGCCCTGGGAGACGGGAGGCCATCAGATGACTTGCGTCACTAATCTCTTTATTTCCGTTGCTCACTCGGTGCACGATGGATGCTTTGGTGGTTCGTGCCAGAACCCCTGACCTGTTTGATATCATATGAATTACTGGGGGGGTCACTCCCCACCAGTTGACCAGTTTTTTAATAGCAGCAGGTTTCTTAGCTCCCTGTGGATTGAGGAGGGAAAAAAGAGACTCCTGTGGGGTCATCATGTCAACATAGTGTCTTTGTACAACATTAAACACTACTCACAATTTAGCAACAGTGAAACTTAAAGTTCAAGGAGCGCTCTGTCAGGTCACACACTGACTGTTTGGCTACACTAACACCTTCATCAGGACTGTGTGTGTCTGTGGCATAGACTGTATGTAAAAGATGTCGCCTCCATTACTTCACCCATCTGATATGACGGAGAAACTGAGGGCACTGCACACTGCCCGCCCCAGGGCATACTCTGTTTTGTCGTACTTTTTGACTCTAATGGGGGCCAGAATTTACAAAATGAACATCGTGTTGCATTCAGTAAAACTTGAAACTAGCAAAGGAAACCATAAACTCATCAGGACGGTGCTTACTGAGGTCTTAGATCAAGTGAGCAGTAGGCTTCCATAAAGTAAGGCTTGTTTTCACAATCACAGGAGTCGTCCCCTGCTGGTCATTAGAAAGAATGCAGGTTTAAGGCTCTTCAACATGGCTCAACTTTTTCAACCTGGAAGTTCATTGTTCATATGCAGTCTATGTTTTGTGTGGCCTCTTAAATGAAAAGAATTGCCACCCCACAACTGCCATCTAATTTCTTTCAGATGTTACTAAATGCTGATTGTTACATAAAAACATGTAGCACTGCATTTTACCAACTAAGCCATTTTGACTTCAAACCACTACAAAGGGAAACAGAAAACACAAATACAAAAATCTCTTAAATGAAACGACCTAAATGGTTATAGGAAAACTGGGTGCATCCTGGTAACAAAAAACAGGCCACACCCATCTTAAAGGTACAGGGAGAGAGAAGACGGAAAGGTCAAAGCATGAACTGCAGTAGAGAATTTTTTTGTTTCTGGTTGTTTTTTTTAGGGCCAAGTACAATATCATGAATTCTGTGGCTCCATAGTGTAGTGGTTAACACCTAACATATAAAAGATCTCTGGTTCAAGACCAGGAGGAGACACAAAACCCTGGGAGGGTTGCATTAGGTGTAAAACTCTGCACTACATATGTGGTTGTGAATAAGGTAGCAGCAGAAAGAAGCTTTTACAGTAACATGAATTCTGTCTAAATTTAGAAGTAGAACATTACAGATCATTCAGGCTTTTAAGACAACATTTTAATTTATCTGATCTCTTTCATCTTTCAGAAGTAAATGTAACTGGGTGTCATCTGCATAACAATGGAGCAGTTTATGAGCAGTTTTTCCTAATTATATTGCCTGAAGGTGATACGTATCTTCAAAGTCCTCTAGTAGCAAGTCTCGCCACTCAGCAACCATTTTGCCATGTCTCCAAGCACTTATTTGTGCAGTTATTTTGAAACTTTATCTAAATTAACTTTAATTTCAATGTCCAGCAAGACATAAAAACTGCGTGTAAAGAATCACTGGTCACGTTTGACCCCCCCAGAAGATATACTTGTACCACCATCTTTGCTGTCTGCTTTTATGTCTTAGGTCCTAGAACAGAACCCTGTGGAGCTCCAAATATGAGTCAAACAAAATGTGGTTCCTTTAATCCCAATTAAGTGTAAGCAGTAAAATGCTATGATCAGTAGCGTCTAATGCAGCACTGAAGACCAACAGGCCAACAGATGAGAACAGTGACTTTAACCTGTGCTGTTTCTGTGCAGTGATATACTAACTGAAACTCTCCAACAACTGATTCTCATACATTTAGTTACATTTGATTTGCAGCAGCCTTTCTAATCTGTCTCATGTTCCCTATTAGTAGGTGAACTAGAAGAGATCTAATCTTATACAGTATTTCTTTTCCATCAAGGCGGTGCAGGTGCCCGTACTGGGCCGGGGGTGAGTTTTGTCTTGGTGCCTTTTGAGATTCAGTCCATATTTTGACAGGTCTAAGAACAGATTATTGTTATTAAACATTACTAGCGGAAGTTGGGGTAGTTTTCATTTCTTGTGGTTGCCCTTTGCTTAGCTCCAACTTTGGACTGGGCAGTTTTTTGGTCCAGAGCGGGCGCCAGATTTTTAGCACCTGCACCAGTCATGTTTTGGTGGAAATGCGTGGAACCAGCACTGCTTTGATGGAAAAGGGATACAGGTGGAGGGATGGTGCTTCTGAAAAACCTGGCTCAGAATTCACCTGAAAGAATCAATACCTCTCCGTGTAATCAGTATGTTCTATAGTGATCATTGTGTATGCCACACAATAAACCACTGACTTCTTTCAGTGTTTGCTTATTGTTTGTCTCAGCTTGGTTTACTCTGCAGTTTGTGTATCCTGCTTGTAGCTGACATTCAAAACCCCATTTTTTCTTTTGCTTTGTTAACAGCTCCAACATGACAGACCTCATTTACCTACTTCTCACTACCTTTCCCTATCCAGGCTCTCTGACTTTGGGTTTGGTCCGGCAGTGCCAGACCATCCATGGCCGAGATCGGACTTGCACTCCCCCACGACTGCCAGGAGAATGGATCACTGTGCTCCTCTTCATCATCCTGGGCATCATCTCCCTTACAGTCACCTGTGGACTGGTCGTGATGTCACACTGGCACCGCGAGGCCAGCAGATATGCCCGATGGATCGCCTTCACAGGGAGTACGTATTCACCACACTGTTTCACCCTCAGTCAGAAAAAAATTTCTTCTTCTGTTTTGCCCACAAGTGTTGCTTTGGGATATATTTACAAGCACGCAGGTGTTGACAAGGTGGATTATTTAAGTGTTTTCTCTCTTTCTACGAATGACTATCTTAGGTGCTACAGTGGTTGGAGACCGTGGCATGACCAAAATTATTGCAAGGGTGTGCAATGAACTTGGGATTTTGTTGCCTTTGAAATGGTTGCTTTGAAGACAGGGACCAGGTCTGTCAGTGCTTGCAGTCAGTTGACGTCTTCAAAGCAACTTTGGTGCATCAAGACACCAGTCAGTCTTGAATCATTCGATTGAATGGGGTGAAGTTGACAATTACATGCATCCTGTTTGTGATAATACAGCGATTAACTGTGATAAATCAGTGAAAATCGCAAATCTGTTGCCGTCTACTTACACAAAAATTCACATTAACTACTTAGCATTCAGAGTCCACCCAGAACCTCATATATTTGAAACAGAAATTCAGAAAATCCTCCACAAATAGTGACGTAGTTGCTGTATGATGGTGATTTAACCGCAGAATGACACATAGGTGCTCGGCAACCTTGCTCTTATATAGGAATTTAACCAGAATACAACCATTTGGCAACCAGTTGAGTCAAGTCCCCTATTGCAAAGAGACACGTCGCAGACGAGTTGCACTCATCAGCACAGACTGACTCTGATTGATTGCAATGACGGCAGATATTTGCAAACCTTTGCCAATATGTCTGAGAGTGATTGCAGTCAGTCCGAGTTGGACTGCGACTGTTTGGAAACAGGTTGCCTCCCACCAGGCAACCTGTGCAGTTGCTTTGCGATTGAAAGTGGTTGCCCAGAGGCCGAGGGTGTTGAACATTCAACCCCTGGGCGACCAGTTGGTCGCTGCCACTACCTGCAGTCGGACTCTGAGAGCAAAAAATTCAGTGCAATCACCAGGCAACCACCAATGTTTCCTAGTCGCAAGGAGGTTGCTGTCCTATTTTTTAGTGTGACTGAGCCATTAGCCCTGCGACAGACTGGCAAACTGTCCAGGGTGTACCTCTCCTTTTGCACAATGACAGCTGGAATAGACTCCAGATCCCACCATGACCCTGAAGAAGATGGATGGATGGATGAAACTTTAAAATATTTCATTGGTGTTGTTATACAGTACTGGCTCACTACCTTTGATATCTATTTAAACCATTTATCCATTCTTTTAACTACTATCCACGTTTCTAAAAAATGCTACAAAAATGTTAATAAATATATTTAATTAATTTTACACGCTGACTGCCGATCTAGGCCTGGTTGGGAATCATTAGTATTGATGCTTCTCTCCCCTGTTATTTTCTCATCACAGTGATCCTGTTCTGTATGGCTGCTTTCATATTTCCTATCGGATTCTACATCAACGAGGTTGGAGGACAGCCATATAAGCTGCCTAACAACACAGTGGTGGGCTCCTCCTATGTACTCTTCATACTGTCCATATTCTTCACCATAGTGGGACTGCTGTTTGCTGGGAAGGTATGCTTGCCCGGCTGACGTACTCTCGTCCTCTTTTTGAATTAATAAAGAAATGCCACCACCGGAAGCAGATTTTATTAGTATGAACTTTTTTGCAGCAGTGTTGGAAATGGTGTTGAAAAATGAGAAGCACCAGTCTTTCCCTTTCCGATGAATTGTCGCAATGCTCATAAGTGGAGCCAAAACTGCTACGATCCATCTGTCCACATGTTTGTTCAGAGACTGAGCAGGTGCAGGGAGCTCTGAACTGGCCCTCGTCGTCTTCCTTCCTGAACAGTGAGTGAAGTGGTGGACAGATAATGTATTATACAATTACGAACGTAATGTGTGCTTTCAAGGGATTTAAGGGGGCATTAAGAATGTCCGAGCTATCATTCTAAAAATTTGTGACAGGTAACAGACAGACGTGGCTCTTCTCATCTAAACTACCAATAAAGATGTGCACATTGAATTTATTTTGATGTGTCAGGCCTGATAGTAGCCTGAACGCCTGATGTTGGGCAGTCAACCCCAATATGATACTTGTTCTTGCCCAAACACTGCTACAAGTAATGAAGTTGCATTACTTTATTTATATGTTATATTTGAAAATGTATGTTTTAAAAGGCAAAATCCATCCCAGTTTCCCTGCCGTTATCCGTGTAGTGGATTGCTTTGCCTTAAAGATGGTTTAGTGTGATGGGATAAATATGAAAATTCATGATACATGAAGTCATAAAAGTGGTATTTCAAAGTGGAATGTAAAACAGGCTCAACCTCAGCAACATCTGGTGAAAATTGTTATTGGTTTACTCTCTGAAACTTGTAGATTCCATTCTGTGGGTGCACTGAAGGAAGAGGAGCTGTTCTCTGAGCTTTGAGCTTATCTTTCAATAGTATGAACCAGCAGCGAGCACCAGAGGAACAGGTCAAGCCTATTGTGGCCTCTCTGTTACAGTCCTGTTAATCTTATTGATGTAGTGAATTGATTTTTCACCCTTTTTTTAGCATCTTTTGTCGATTAAACACAGTACAAAGAATTATTGAGTCATTGACTTGTTTTATTCATTTGTATTGCTGATGCCTACATTTCTGTATAAAAGAAGAGACGGTGTGTCTGTGCCATTTTCTAGAAGCACTGTGATGTTTGCAAATGTGCATGGAAGATGTCCTCTCATTAAAAATAAGACATTGGAATACCCATTTCCTTTTTTCTTTCAATAATGCTGTGTACATGTACAGTGTCCAAACCAGGAGGACAAAAACTGAGTACCTGCAGTAAGAGGAATCAAAGGTCACACTTGCAATTATAGTGTGTGTGTATATATAATTCACCTTGATATCAAGCACTTCCATACCATATATCTACACTCACCAGCCACTTTATTAGGTACACTCTCATTCAACTGCTGGTTAATGCAAATGTCTAATCAGTCACATGGCAGCAACTCAATGCATTTAGGCATGTAGACATGGTCAAGACGACCTGTTGAAGTTCAAACCGAGCATCAGAATGGGGAAGAAAGATGATTTAAGTGACTTTGAACCAATGATTGTTGGTGCCAGACAGGCTGGTCTGAGTAGGTGCAACTCCTGTCAGCTAAGAACAGGAAACTGAGGCTACAATTTGCACAGGTTCGCCAGAACTGGACAATTGGAAAAATGTTATCTGGTCTGATGATTTCTGCTGTGACATTCGGATGGTAGAGTCAGAATTTGGCATAAACAACACGAAAGCATGGATCCATCCTGCCTTGTATCAACAGTTCAGGCTGCTGCCACTGCTGGTGGTGTAATGGTGTGGGGATATTTTCTTGGCACACTTTGGAACCCTTAGTACCAACTGAGCATTGCTTAATGCCACAGCCTATCTCAGTGTTGTTGCTGACCATGTCCATCCCTTTATGACCACAGTGTACCTATCTTCTGATGGCTGCTGCCAGCAGGATAACACACCATGTCTCAAAGCTCAAATCATCTCAAACTGGTTTATTGAACATGACAGTGAGTTCACTGTACTCAAATGGCCTCCATAGTCACCAGATCTCAATCCAATAGAGCACCTTTGGGATGTGGT
>VUQI01005841.1:7178-37651 GCA_015106735.1 Paratilapia polleni
GTAATTACTTTTCCTTTGCATTGTATTTAATTTCAGGAAAGTAAAGCAGCTTCAGGTGCTGCTAATTGAATAAAGAAGCAAAACGTTTTTTGATCAGGCATTACGACCTTGGCTCACTAGGAAAAGGAAAGGTAGCATCAACCAGGTGGACAGGGGTTGAGAGTCAATCAGCTCAATGAGTAGTATTTTCATATGAATACAGAAATGACCAAAAGAGGAGAATGTTGGGCATTTGGATGCTAGGTAGGTGACTATGTGTCCAATAAACAGCTCCTAGCTCAGCCTCCAAAAGTTAACAGCTGTCTCTAAATATCAAAAGAAGGTTACATAACTGACACGCTAAAGTTCAAGCTAGTGGCAAGGACCCATCAAGTGTAATGAAACAAATCTGGCTATATACAATGACTAGTAACCTTTGTTCAAAATGACACACAAAGATGAGATACAGCAATGAGCTGGTCACTCTAAAAACTGGCAACCCTTTAACAGCTGTGACAAATAGTGATGCAGCCTAGTTGCATGGTGCAGGACTGGACACCTGTCCAATCAATGTGCAACGAAGGAGGACCAGTCAAGGCTGAAGGCAGGATGTGGATCAAGTGCAGGCGCTAGTCGAGGACAAAGACTTGCACACAGTACTTAGCATACAAAACACAAAACGGTGAGCCAGGGCATTAATGCAAGGTGCATGTGTGGTGCTTTATGTTATTGTACTGTACTTTACTTTATTTATTCAGTCTGGATAAATATTTGGAATCAGCCAGTGGTGAGCTGAAATATTCCCTAATAAAAAAAATAAAAAAAAAAAGGTTAAAATTGGCTAAAGTAGTTACCACAACTATATAAAGAAAAACTTAAATGTACAGTACATATAAAGAAAAAAATAAATAAAGAAAAAGATGCAAAGTCATTAAAATGTAAAAAATAAACAGAAAAGAAAGACAACAAATTCATATTTCTCTAAAAAGAAATCACATTTCTTGGAAAAAAAACCCAAAACAACGAGACCTTGAGAAGTTATCAGTATGGATGTGAAAGTTCTCCAATTAAAGTTTGAGTTTTTGTTTTCATAAAATAGTATAACATCCTTGGCTTCCAGTTTAATTACATTAATAATTAATTGAGAATTGCATTAGGCTCTTTTTTTTCCCAGGATGTTGATGTGTTCTGGCATTTGTAGACTTCCTGTTTAGTTGGGGTTTTTTTTCTTTGTTTTTAAATCATATTTGTTATCGATATCCATCAATTTTGAGGCAAACATGTTGGTGGGATGAACATTATGCACAATTTCTATGGAAGAAGCCATATAAAGAGAAGAATAAAAAATGGGAAATTTCCTGGAGCAATTTTCTTTTTTCTAGAGGAATATTTCTTTGTATGCCTATTAGGATTTTTGATATTTATTCCACCAGTACATGCCCATGCTACAGCATTGTTTGGTTTTAGTCCATTGTTAGATGGTTGCTAGGCAACATGATGACATCATAATGTCTGATATAAACAAAGACTTTCAGGGGCCTAAGATGTACCTGTGTGCCAGTTTTGGTTCCTCAACTCCTGATCTTGTAGGAGAAGTTTGTGGGCAAACAAAGGGAGATTTCATGGTATATAGTAAGATTTACAATCAAGTTCTACTTACTGTCATTCTTGCCTTTCAGAGTGGGCATTTTATCAGCTGAAGCTTTCCACAGGAATATAATTTATTATGTTGTCATGTTATTGTTATATAATGAACCTTTTGTTATATAATGAGCTTAACTTCTTATAGCTGAGAAGTTAAGCTCATTATTTTGTAAGCCTGCTAGCAAAATTATATTTCTAGCAATCAATTGTTGCCAGAATAGTGATATATTCTTTTTTGGTAACACCGCCCTGCATCATATTTGCTGTATGAAATCTAGCATTTGTTCTTTACTAATTTTGAGTTGCTGATTTCAAAAATAATATCCATTTTGCTCTATCACATCATGGTTTTCTTTCCACAAGTGGCAATTGTAAACATGTTCCAGATGTTTTTCGTTATATCTGTGGATGCTTCACTACATCCAAACAGTGACAAAACATAACAGAATTTGTGAAAAGGGCACACTTTGCTTATTTTGGTATGAAATTGGGCGACCAAGACAAGCCATGGGGATCTCATTTAGTTTGCCGGGTGTGTGTGGAAAACCTCCGAGCATGGACTAAGGGAAAGGGAAAGAGCTTGGGTTTTGGTATTCCAATGGTATGAAGGGAGCCACAGAACCACTTTGATGACTGCTACTTCTGTTCAGTCAATATTTCTGGACACAGTTCCAAAACTAAATCATCTATCAGTTACCCTAAGCTGCCATCAGCAATGAGACCTGCACCACATTCAGATGAAATACCACCTCCCATTTTTACTGGCTTAGTTGATGAGAGAGAGTCTGATGATGTTTGGTCTCCAGATGCACAACATTCTAGTGATGAGGACTTTGAAGATCCATCTTATAGTAGCTCATCTGTCCCCCAGTTACTCACTCAGCCAGAGTTAAATGTGTTACTTGGGTCTAGGCTCAGTGAGAAAAACCTCCTGGCTCCAGGAACCAAATTTTCTTTTTATGGGCATCGTGAGAAGGATCTTATTCCATTCTTTGAAATAGATGATGACTTTGTCGGTTGTGTTGATGCTGAAGGTATTTTGTGTGCAGTGGATGAGTATGATGCAGATGAGTGGAGGCTGTTCATTGACAGCTCAAAAGCCAGCCTAAAATGTGTCCTACTGCATAATGGAAATTACTTTGCATCTGCGCCAACTGGTCATTCTGTCCAGTTAAAAAAAACCTGTGAAAATGCAAATTGTGTTGAAGAAGCTGAAATACAATGAGCACAAATTGTTTGTTTGTTTTTTATGTGAAAAAAAACGGATTCACATTTTGTGACAAAACTGTACATGATTGAATATTTTTATTGGTATTTTTTTAACTCAGCATCATTGAATTAGTTAATATCAACTATTTTGTGGAAAACAGCAGAAATTTTATTTTTTGATGCAGGGCGGTGAAATGTACACATTGTTCCAGATACAGTAATAGTTTTGTGGGGAGACAACTTTAGAAAACTTCTGAGTAACACTGTCACATAAATTTCAGTCCTTTAATCTTTCTAAAAATGTTCTGGGTTATGAATTTCTTCAACCATTTTCATTTAAAAGCATTCTTCACACCTGTACAGTCCAGAGTCTACATGCAATCTTAAAAGATGGCATTATTTTTGTTTTTAATAGTATAATATATAAGCTTTATTTCTTTGCATTAGGAACTGAAAGATAAAAAAGAGAGGGTAGGCTAAACAAATCTAGAGATACCATCTGCTTTGCTCAAAAGAATTCTCACTAGCAAGGACAAATCTCTTTGAAGGCATTGAATTTAGATTATGTTTTGTGTGTTTTGTTTTTAAAGTTAGTTTCTTATCCTTCTGTAAGATTTTTAGTAACATATATTTAAAGGCATTTAATGTAAAATGGCACACTAAAGTGTCCTCAGTGTTATACAGATCTAAAATTGCACATTTTGAATAATTACATTTTAAGGCAGATGCCAGTGCTGCACAGTTATTCTGATCTCTCTCACATCAAACCCTGGTGCATTGAACATGATGCCAAAATATGTATTGAGAGCCACTCAGCAGTTATGAGAAAAAGAAATGGAAAACATGGCAACCTTGGTGGTCTACGAAAAGGAAAAACTGAGTGATATTTGGGAAAAACATGACACGGCTACTAGTATCTTCTGTAAGATGAATGTTTCAGTGTTTCAGAAAACAGTTTAAACAGGAACTGATGGGCCTCTGTATCAAATGCCTGATAAAAATACATCAAGTTTAAAATGTTAGATTTGATAAAGATCATTGTCAGTAAGTCATTTGTTAAGGGTCTGAAACAGAGTATTTTATAGTCTATATTCAGTGATATTATTAGTTTCTTTTAATCTCTAACTCATTTCTCATTATCAGTTTCTTCAGTACGTTAAAAAAAAAAAGTTTCTTAAGTTTTATTCCCTAAAATACCTATAAAATTTAATTACAAGTCTATCCAAACTTGGACAGTTTCTTTTAGAGCTTCAAGTATTTTACTTTTTGAGATTTTTTTTTTTTTTTTATCTCAGCCCAATTTAAATATAGCCATTATTTGTATAGTAAATATTCTTTAATAGTATTGATAAATTCTGAATTACAGAGAGCATTTAAGGGCTCCTTCTTTAAAATATGAATGATCTCGATCATCTTTCAGACATGAATTTCCTATGTTGTTATTTTTAGTTTTACTGTCTTTGATACTGTGACCTTGTTTCATCTCTTTATAGTTTGAATGCAGCCAGAATGAATCACAGCTGCATCCAATTCAGAAGGCTTTGTTGTTAAAGCTAGGATGAAAAACTCAGCAACTGGTAAATTCTTTCAACTCTGACCCAGAATCAGTCCGTGAAGTTATTTGAAATGCAAAAATCTATGAATTATTGACAAGAGTCTGCAACACACAACCTCAAACTTCTACTTTGTGCCAACAAAATTTTAAGCTCAGTGACTGAATGTGTTTTAATACTGTGGGGGAGTCATAGTGAATACCCCTCTCATGCACACATACACACTTTTTTAATGGGTTTTATCTGTGATATTTTATCAGTACCTCATTTCCTTTCAGCAAAAATGATAATCTCAAGTGATTATTCAGTCAAGAAAACTAAAATCTTCATACCCAAAATATCTATCAACCTTACTAGAAGTAGCAAAGAAATGGTAAATAGCAATTAAGAATACAAAGGATACACGATTGCGATATGAGTCAAAGTCAAGTTAAGAAATCAGCTAAATGTTTTGTAATGGCAAATATAAACTGACCAATGGGTACCAAAGAATTCATTTTTAGGGTGCATTTTAAAGAGTTCCAGGTAGTCAGAGCATAGAAATTGGAAGCAGTTTTTCCACTTTCAGTACAAACTTGCAGGCTTTGCAGTGATTGCCAGTCAGTAGATTGAGTTTGATGTGGCCTGGAGCCACAGCCTAGCACAGAAGTGATATAAAATGGCAGCTTCGCCATGAGACCTTTGAAGATAAACAAAAACATATCCCTATGACGTCTTTCAGATTGCAAAGACCACCCAATTTTTTCACATGAGATGCAATGATGAATACTATAAACACTGGCAGTGATAAACCTAAAGGGCAGAATGATAAACAGGATCCAAAGGCTTAAAACAGTAGGCAGAGGCATGCCTATAAATCACATCACCATAATCCAGAGCAGACAGACAAATGACTTTGACTATCTTTTTCCTGCAAAACATTGAAAAATTTGTTCTATTTATGTACAAAATACATTTTTGATTGAAATTACATATGGAAAATCAAGACGTTTAGTCAGCTAATACAAGAAATACAAAAAAAAGCAGTCATACAGAGATAAAGATGTCCAACATTGTCCTGAAAGTACCACTACTTCATTATATGCAAGTGCTTTCCTGTAGGATCAAAGAGACATAGAGCAGAAAGTGAAGAGCAGCTAATCTTACAAAGCAGTGTAAGATGTTGTGGTCTACAACAGAAGTATACAACCACAATAGTTATTTTTTTCTGCAATGCCCCATATCTTTTACACAGGTTCTATCCAGAATGGTGAGGGAAGTTGGGTAACTGCAGGAATTCAGAGATGCACAAACTCAAACTTTCAGTGACAGAATATTGCTGCAACTTTGTGGTTAAGATGAGTCTATATGATCAAAGTTTAAAGCACAAATTAGTTGGGCTTAGCTCAGATTAGTTTGCATTGTCTGTCTCAAAAATAAGTCTACTCAAAAATAAGTCGACTCCCTCTTGCACATCTGCTTTTTCATCCAGTAGCAGAACCAGAAAATGTTTTCATAAGCATGCGTGGCCAGGCTGAGATCATTTGGGTGGCACAGAAACTGAAGTCTGTTGACTTATGTATTCCTTTTTAAAATCTGGAACAGTCACAAAAGTAATTCTATTTTTATTTGTTGAGAAATAAAGTAAAGGGATAAATAAAGTATATCTTAATTTGAAGCCTCAGTGCATTTTGGCTGCCAACATATTGTTTTTGTTTTTGTTTTTTTGGAGCCAGAAGTAACCATATTTGGTTGAGTGTTACGTTATAAGCTAAGGCTAAGAGAGAGTCCATAAATTGTACAATTAACCTCTCCACAAGCCTTATTTTTCAGATAATTCCATTAAAATCGCTCTAAAGGGCACCAATAGCACAAATACAGTCCAGAGGTCCAGTTCACTGACTTGAATTAGCAGAGCTGTATTCTGCTAGAGGCCTAAGCAGACTACAGCTTCAGCTCCTAATGTCAGCACACTCATCAGTCAAAGCAGCCATCCCCCTAACTTTAAGCTTTGCCATTATCTATAGAAATGAGACCAAATTCACCCACTCCTCAGTTGTTATGAAGAGTAAACAATGCACAGAGGCCAAAAACAGTTTCTGTACCAGGTTTACAACCTGCTTTTAATGCTGTTTGGTGGGACTTTTTGACATGGGAGTGTGTTGGGGACTGACTCGCTTTTCAAGTAGCCCTTAGAGGATTTGCAGTTTTTGGCATTTCTGCCTTGGCTTCATTTTTGAGTCCTGGAGGTTGGTGCTTGGCTTAACCCAAAGACATGTTTCACTATTAATTATGTGGAGTGTCTACTCTTTGTTTCAACCCTCACTTTTGATGTGAAAGCCATGTTATGAAGGATTTGAACCTGCAAACATTGATTCATTTCCTGTGCAGCCTTGTACAACAAACAATTTGATCAACTGATCTAGTCACCTGGGAACAAAACACTGGACCTGACTTGGGTGCTAAACCCAAAATTCATACATGCAGGTTAAAAAAAAACAGACACATGAGCTTTTGCAAACAATCCCCGTATATTTTCAATTATAGATAGACCAAACGCACCAGACACAACGTCTTAGCCTGACTACTGTCTGACACATAATCAACAATAACAGAAAGGCCTCAAAGAGTAGGATTGCAGGTGCACTGTGTCTGATTACATCAGACTGTGCAGGTGTTTGAATTATAAGGACTTCTTGAATGTTTTATGATCATAGGGCTAGACAGTATTATTTTGACTGCGAAGAAAGTTGACTGGAAACTATTTCTCTTTTCAACAAGACAGTGCTGAAGGGGAAAAAAACAATGTGATAGATAAGCATCATTACTTCTGGTAACTGTGACATAAAAATGTAATTGTGTTACATTAGCTATTGTCTTTTGGGATTATGTCATTTGTGTCAATAATGAACTTTTGCTGTCTTGTAATAGAAAGTAGAGCAATGATCAATAGGTTGGAGGAAGATATTTATGTACCATATTTATCATTTCTGGGTTAACAATAATGGAATGACAGTCTAATGCTGTTTACTGAAACTTGCCTTATTGTATTTGCATGATTTCAGACACTCAGCACTACAAAAGCCCTCTTCTATAAAAGTCAACTTATCACTGATGTCAGTGATGATTGCCATGATAAACCACATAGCACAGATATAATTAGATTACATCATGAATGATGGAGTTTGGTTTTTCTGAATATTTAATAAGATTGAGGGAAAGAAGAAAGCATTGCATAATTTATCATATATGGAAAAGGATGTGAGGATGCTAAAATGCGGTTATATCTATCTTTGGTGCTGACGTTTGCACAGCTGGCCATCAATAATCTCTTTGGTGAGAAAGATAAATAATGTATGAAATCGCTCATCACAGAAAGCTTCAAAACCTAAAGTGCTGTTTTAGACAGAGTGCTGTGGTGGCAGAGGGTTTTTTTTCTCTCATAGATACAACAATGCTGGTCCAAATTATTTTCCATCAGTACAAATTAAATCTGTGTCTCTGCAGCAGGCATTATGCCGAGCGAATACACAGTGGGTGGACTGGGGACAGAAATTGTAAATTACCTCAAGATGTTCTCTGAAGTAACAGATTTGTTGTGATGCTCTATTCTTCGAGTTATTTGAAGTTTGTGGAATCAATAACAGTTGATTTTCTGAGCAAAAGACATATGAGACTTTTTAGTGTGCTGCTTAGAATAGAATAACAAATTGATCAGGCACAACATTAAGACCCCCTACCTCATTTTGTGTGTATCCCCCTTGTGGTGCCACAATAGCTCTGACCCATAGGTGCATGAACACAGGACATCTGTTTGTGTCCTGTGGTGTCTGGCACTAGGACACTGGCAGCGTATTTTTTGGGCCATATGTGTTGTAAATGTGACTCTGTGATGTCACCCTTTTTTCTTTTTTCTTTTTTTTTGTGAAATCAGAGGACTTTAGCATGCCTTCCCCATATTTGGATGACAGGGTGAAGTGCTCACTTATCAGCTCATATTAGAAAGCTGCTAATTAATGCTAAGTAATATACAAGTAAAGAGCTAAAGCATGGACTTCTTCAACACAAGCCCTATTGTTTCTCAGTTAATTTCAAAAATGTTTTAAAATGCTCCGAAAGGCACCAACACCACAAACATGGTCGAGAGGTCTAGCAGACAGCACCAGACATACTTGTCTTACACCCAAAATTGCCAACAGTTACAAATAAATGGACTTCGTGTACAGTTGTTATGAAGGGGTAAATTAGCTAATAAGACTAAAATCCTTGACACTGCACTGCCTTCCATTGAACTTCCAGTTTGCAAGTTACACAAGTGTGATGTTGAACCTTGAAACTTACAGTGTACAATACAACATTTTTTGCATATTAATAGGTTGTGAATTTTTCAGTAAAGAATATTTAGATCCTTTCCAGACATGCTTTACAATATACAAAAGTGCACTGTTTTGAATAAATGTTTCATGAAAATGTTAAATATTCCCTCCTCCCTCACTGAAAAATCAATCAGCAAATATATTTATTTTAAACTGCTGGATATAAGATGCTTCTTACGTCACTGAGAAAGCATTCTCGGTGTATGCAGCACAGGTTTCACTAACCACATCACACTTGTGAAAGTTGCTAACTGGGCCAGGATCAGCTTCCAATCCCCTTGAATGTCTCCTGCTTGCACTTTCTCAGAGAAACTTTCCACTTCCAGCAAATTAATCTGAAAACAGCTTTCATGTGTCAAACTCTGCAGATATACTACTCTGCACAGTGAAACTTAAAAAATTAAAAAGAAGTATAGAACCATATTTGTGACCCAAAACCATGTTTTTTAAGCTCTCACAACATGAAGGGATTCTTTAATATTGATATCTGTAATCATTCCACCCGTACCATACCAACCCAGACCTAAAGTTTTTTTTTTTTTTTTTCTTGTCCCCCTACATAATTCAGTTACATGATCAAACACTTTTATCTAACCTTTTATCTAACCTGGAGATCCCTGGGCCTCAGATCAGGCTGTATCTGTTGTACAAATGCAGCCACCACCATTTTTTTGAAAGTTATGAAACATTTCCTAAAAAAGCTGCCAAGTAGAAGTATGATTCAAATAGATTCAGCATTTGTTGTGCTTTAGTTTCTGTTGTATCAAACTTAGTAAATCGCTGACTCATTGTTGTTGTTACTCTTAAGTTTTGGTTATATAAAAGTAAAAATGTCACTTTTTAAATTGCTTTTAAAGTCTCACTGTGCAGGAAGATAAGGGAATTTACTACATATTATTTTGATGGACCTGTTCCTGAATTCTACGGCTTTTTGTTTATTTGTTTGTTTTGTTTTTTGATTTGTTTTGTTTTGGAGCTCTTTGGGGGTTTTTTGTTTGTTTGTTTTTTTGTTTGTTTGTTTGTGGGGTTTTTTGTTTTTCTGTTTTTTCCAGATGGAAATTTTAAAAATAACCTAACTTGAGGGCTGCCCCAAGGTTTCAAATGACAGTTTTCTGTATTTTGTATAGTATTCTATAATAATATGTGTAATGCTTGTTTAGCGTAATGTGTGGAACAGCCTAATCTATTTATATCTCCAGTGTGAACAAAATAAACTCCACCAATAAACATTGCATACCTTTTATATTACCATCACAAAAGTTTTAAAATCAATGCAGCAGAGACAAAGATATCTGTTATTATTCCATACATTCTTCTTTTTGGGTAAATCCGGTGCCTACATTGCCCACAACTCAACCTCTGGAAGGATGGTCAAAGATTTAGGTGTGCTGTACCAGCAGTGTCTAACAGGGATATCTAACATACAGCTATACCAGGCAGAACCGACACACTCAAGGGCCCATCTGGCCCCACTGGATGTCAATGCAAAGTGTGAAAGAGAAGGACAAAATATTGGGACTTTTCACTTTGGACCAGGAAGAATTGTGTTACAAATCAATAAAGTGGACACCATTTCAGGCAGTTTTTCCCACTCTTGGCTCTTTATGGTGACATAGAGAAGGGATTGTCTTAATATGGTAATCTCAGCCACACAGCTCTGGCTGTAATCATAGAACCTCCATCAACTTGCTGTTCAGGGCAACCAATCAAAAGAAAGTTGGCTTAAAGGAAAAGGAGCTGGTTTCAGACATGGAAGACCTGAAGGGCTGCACCAATGCCCAGTGTGGATAGAATAAAGATTATTTTAAACTGTGAGTCAAGCAGAGCTACTCAAGTAGAGTCAAAGAATTAATCAGATTAAGAATTAATAAGATTAAGAATTAATCAGATTAACAAATCTCAGGCAGTTCATTTGTTTTGTAAATGTATGGTTAATTAAATGTGAACATTTTCATAATAGGCTTTATATGGTCAATGGACTAAAATTAGTTTGACACCCCTGGGTGAACTATTCCTGAAAACCAACTTTAATGTGTATTTGTAATTCCTTTGGGCTACTCAGGGCTAACAGAAATGAGCCATAGTGGCAACACTGAAGCTGTGTCTAAAGCAGCTAAAATTAACTTGATGTGTTTACTGCATGCTGAGTTAACTTCATTATATAGTGATTGGCAAACGCAAAAACAAAGGACTTATTTTGGAAACAGCCTAAAATATTATAACCTAAAAATATTAAAAACTAGCATATATTATAGCTTACATTTACTGTTGACTTTCCTTGTTGTTCTTTTGTGGCTCCTTAGCCATTAACATTAAATCCATCACAGCGTTCACCAGCTAAATGATAAACAGTGCTATGAGAGTAAATCAAAAATAATGAGTTGAAAGGTGCTTTAAACCTCCATCGAGTTGTAGGCAACAACTGACTCAGTTGATCATTTTTCTGTGGGATATTTTTCCCATTGTTGATGAAAAATATGGGTTGTAGCAGCTTTAAGTTGAGGATCTGTTTTTAATAAACACAACAGGGTACTGTGTTAGGTAATACAGAGAAGCATTTGAATACATCGTCTTTTCCCCGGGACCCAGTCTCTCTCTCTCTATGCATTTGCTAAATATTTATAAAAATCATGTCTGTTGAATAAAATGTCATTCCAAGTGAAGCAGGATGTGAGATGATTTATTGGGGTTTAAGGCTGGTGTGGTAGCAGGATCTGAGCAAAGAGAATGCACCGCCATTTGTCTTTGTGGTTGTTTTCTTCTGTCTCAGTTCCCCCGTCACACAAACAAACACAAATCCACGCTGGTACCCCCTCCGTCAGGCTCTGATGGGTCGACTGAGCGCTGACATTGTTGAGATGTGGAAGAGAATATATGTGAGGGGGAGAGAGGGAGGGAGGGGAGGAGAGAGAGGAGAGTGGGGAGCCAGAGGCTGACAAACGGAGACAGTGAAAGAGGAAGAACAAAAATGGAGAGAGCGTTTATTATCAGATGCAGTCTCGGTGGTTAGTGTAATTAACTCCTCCTCAACTTTGAATAACTTTTCATTGGCCGCTAAATTACAACTATAAATAACAACCTAATCTACTCCCTCCATCCTGCACTCAAACCATCAAGAGATTTTAGGACAGAGGAAAAAATATTACACCCTCTCCCTCCTCCTCTCCTTCTTTGCCCTTCCTCCTCCGCCTCCATCTCTGTGCCCGCCCTCGGCCTCCGCCTCTCCTCCAGTCCCTCTCTTCCTCGCCCTCGCTGGGTTTCACTTGGAGGACATTGTGTAGCAGCCATGTGGGTGCCACTGCATGTCACGAATGCGCCTAATGGACTGCATCTGGGGGCAGCGGGCGCCAAACTCATTGAAATGCCTGTAGTCACCCTTCTCCAGCAGGAACTGGCTGCCACGGTAGCCGGGGAACTGGTAACCCACCCAACTGGGGAGAGAAAGAGGAAGAGGAGAGGCAAGGATAGGAAATAAATAGAGAAGGATTAAACAAGGTTGGGCAGAAAATGGTTCAACAGAGAAAATGTATTCAAGGCTGAAAAAAAAGCACAAGGTGAAAGTGAAGCAGCAGAGAAGTGGGAAATGTGACGAAAGATGCTAGAAGGACGCATGCTAAGAATTTAGGGAGGATAAACATCAAACAAATGAAGACATCGATCAGTTTATCATGCTTCCAGGCACTAAAGCACAGAGTAGTCTGCCTTCCAGCTGCTTGTTTGAGACTGCAGGGAGCAGTCCAAATAAAGTAATCACAGCAGATAAGACAACAGTGTTTGCTGCCTGCTACACCTCTGGGAGCACAGACAGAGACACTGAGCTGCTGACGTTCGTGACACCCTCATCTAGCTGCTGATGAAAAAGCCTCTATTCCTGAACACACTCCCAGACAGAGTGCTCATATAGCTGATGATCATGCTGCTGCTGTTTCTGTCAGTGTGAGAATGACGTCACAGATGTGGAAACACGGTACCGGGAGCTGGACTGTTTTTTTGACGCAGCTGTTGCAAAAGCAGAGTGTAGTGTAGTCAATGCTGCTGAAAATGTACCAACTGGAAGCTGCAAAATGTTGCAGAGTTACAGCTTCACAGTCAGATGTAAAGAAAACTCAGGACTCTTTGATGTTCAAACCTACAGTACTGGGAAATGTACTAAGTTGCTTCCTTGCAATGAGTTAGTTAACAGCACTGATACCACTCTTATATTTATGGCTGGAAACAGGGAAACAGCAAGCCTTGCTCTTTCAGGCTAGCAAAAAAACATCCACTTCCACTTCTAAGGTTCACTATTTATGATCTTGTATGACCTAAAAAAAAAACAGGAAGTATAAAAACTGCATGAGTATTAGGGCGTGCTTTGCTCAGCTTGCTAGCTCTTTGACAACACGATTTCTTGAAGTTACTGCACCCAACTACATCTGGCCCATAACCACAAACTTATTTTACACTTCAGTTTTTGCATAGTTTTGCATGGAATCTATAATAAGTTCATTGGTGAGCTTTGTATGTACTGTTAAGCAGACCTTTAAACAGAGCCAAGCTAGCTTAAGCCCTGTTTCCAGTCTTTATGCTAAGCTAAGCTAACTGGATGTTGGCTGTAGCTTCATATTTACCATACTACAGAGTGGTATTATTCAACTCATTTAACTCTCAGGAAAAATGCAACAAGATGTCGTAATTTTACAAACTACTCACGTTCCACAGCTGACCATGATGCTGCCCACCCTGTCAGTGAAGCCATAGGCAAACAGGCTGGGAACGTCATCATCCATGATCTCCATCTTGCGACCCTTGAACTCTCCAACTTCATACAGGCATATCTTGTGCTTCTCAGGATCCTGCAAGGTGTAGGACAAAAGAAAGGAGGAGGAGAGAATAAGGACAGAGGGAAGATGAACAAAAGCAGAGCAAAGTTCCATCAAGAGGGTGGAAAATTGATAAATAAATTTTTAGTTGAGCGGGATGGAAAGTAGGACTCACCATGCGGACAGGCCTGAAGGACAGCAGGTAGTCGTTCTTTTGGCAGTTGCTCCAAGAGTCCCAGCGGGGGTACTCACCCTTCTCCAAGATGAACATTTCACCACAGAAGTTCATCTGCTCAAAACCCACAAAGCTGAGGAGGGAAAAAGGTCAAGAGGAAGAAGGGGAAGGAGAGTGATCATTGAACGTCCCTCTGAAGGACCACTCCACTGTTTATACTCAGAGATCAATATGAGTTTACTCCTCTTGAGGAGCGCTCAGCTTGTAAATAGCTCACAATATCTTGGCCTCTGATGCTTTGATTTTCAAATTTGTTTCTCATTACACTTTATGGAGGTCCAGCACTAAATGACTGGATGTTGCCTTTTATGCTTTGAGGAATAATTTGTCACTCCTTACTTTTATGTTGTTTTATTTGTTGGTGCACTTCCCTGATCTCTGTCCCTGCAGTTTGTTGTGTGCTTTGTTATGTTAGCAGCTAAAGTTCTCTCTACTGCTGTACTCTCTGCAAACCACCTGGGATAAAAGCATCAGCATAATGCATTAATGCAAAGTGGGAAATGTCGCATAATGGTAGAGTGTGGCTGTTAGATCACCTGCTCTTCGCTCAGAGGGTGCTGCTGGGTACCATACTTACACATGTGGGTGTATATGTGTCACAGTACATAATCTGACTACTTACGGCCCACAGTCGACACGCAGGGAGCGCACTTTGTCCATTCCCAAATCACACACGTTCATGCACTCGCCGTTGATCTCGATACAGCGGCCCTGGAAGTTCTCCTGATCATAAACGCACATCTGTACGGTTGGGGGAGAAAAGTAAAGAAATTAAGAATGGAGGTCACTGAGTTGGTTTCAAAGTCAAAGGCAGAAATATGATGGAGAGAGTGTGACACAGAGATAAAGATGAATTGCCAATGTTGTTATGACAGCTACCTCCACAGTGACTTAACACACTTTTTTTTTTTTTTTTTTTGTCAGTTATAGTTGTCGACCACCCCCTCAAAGAGCTATAAGAACCAGCAGGTTGTGGTAACAGACATCAGCTCAGAAGGTAAACTGCTACAGTGGTGTGAGGCCAGCTGCTTCTCACAGTGTGAAAAATACTGTATGGTGTATTTGTAGACGTTTAATCATCGGTTGTGTGTGTTGGTGTGTGTGTGTATGGTACCTTGTAGGATGTCAAGCCCATCTCAGACATCTTGGTCTGAGCTGCCTTCCCATCAGGCTGGGAAGCAGACTTGGATTTCTCTCCTCCAGCAGACATGATGACTGGGATGAAAAGAAACTGTTTTAATTATAGTTGGACTTTTACTTTCACATTAAAGGGTTGCCTAAAAATCATTTTGGTGAGGAGGAAGTTAAACATTTAGTTATTTAGGAAACAAGACCTTTTTCCTGTGATGATAGTTTATTCTGATCCTTCCCTTCACTAAAGGAAAAACCGAAACACTCCATTCACAGCATCTCACATCATAATGCAACTTTAAATGTACCAAATAGTTTGGCTACAGCAATTAAGAGTAATTTCATTTGTGTTTAAACTTTAATATATTAATGATTTGATATTGTTAACCAAAGAAATAGATTTTTTTTTTAACTTAACAACTGAAGTTGAATTAGGAATTGCCCAAAATTCAATGTAGCCATAGCAAAAATGAAGCCAAACATAAGAAAATTATGCTACCTCTTTACGTAATATTTCAGCTATTCTTTATGCAACAGATTCATATATTTTTTAAGCATTTCACTACTTTTGCTTCCTGTTAAAATGCAGAAAAAATAAAGGTGACCACAGACCCTTCTCTTGTCTCACCAAAAAAAACAAAAAAAAAAACTTGATTACCATCACCTCAACAATAGGGCAATAGGGTTAAATATGTATACACCCCAGGTCATTTTTGTACAGTTTCTGACAAAGCTGCATTTACAACTTTGTCACATTTGTGTTGAAGTAATTATTATTCAAAGAATCCATGAAAAGTTGTTCAAAAAGCATCAAAAAGTCCCAAAATGGAGTCCTTGGTACAAAAATTACATCTACCGACCAACATTTTTTTGTCAAATAACTAAAAAAAGTTACAGTATCTTTTTAAATAAACACATCAAAAAAAGTTCTTAGTATCTTGAAACGTCTCTCAGTTTTGAGCCTGAAATGTGCAGTTTCGGTGCTGCATTTGTGGAACCAACTTAATGTTCAGATTCCGCCAGAAATTTAAAATGTAAACATTTGTTTCTAATCTCCAGTGTTTCTTTCTGAATATGGCCAAGCAAAATTTACTGACAACTACTGGCTTTGTACAGAAGAAAGTCACTTCAGTTATAATCAGCTTCCTAGACTGTCCCCTTTGTTATCAAATACCTCCCTTCTTCCTGTTCTTTTCTGTATGTTTGTCCACTGTCTTACCTGTGGCTGTGTGTGCGTAAAGGAGTAGACTCAGGCCTGAGACTGGTGGTCTGTGTGAGAGTGCGCGGGGCCCCTCGTCGCTTTTATATGCTGGCGCCCAGAGAGAGGGGATTATAGACACAGAAACAAACTCGCTGAGCTCACAGCCCCCACAGAATAGAAATACCCCCATCATCAAAGAGAGAGAGACGGGCAGAAAGAGAGACAGAGGATATGGATGAAAGAATATGAGGAAGAAAATATGACAAACTGAAAATCAATATATGCTTGGCCTTAGGTGACTTAACTTCTTAATTCATCTAAAGTTAGGATTAGGTTTGAGTTTTGTTTTAGCCAAATACTAAATAGGCCAATTTTGAGACACTAGAAGGTTCTAAATTTCAAATTAAGTCTCATACATTTTGGCATTATATATTTTTTCCTTGTTAAAAGCTTTTCCTTTTGGGTGTTCCCAACAGGTATAAGTTTTATTTAAAAAAAAAAAAAAGTGGATATTAACCAAACACTACCCCAACCTTAAGTGAGTCACCAATGACCTGGTGAATGTGAAGAGGTTAGGGAAAGATAAAATAACCTCATAAAAACTTGAACATGGTATGAACCCATGCACTGAGTGAAGGAAATGTCCAGCTGTAGTAAAGTGAGATGCTGCACTTTTCTACACCCTTACAGTTTCACATTGATTACAGTCGAGCTGACCAGGTTCACATTAGTGAGCCTGTTACTAAATCATTCCAGTTCCCTTCAGTGCTGTAAAAAACAGGCACTGAGACAAACAATAACTGAAAAGCAATAAGCTGTGAGAAGCAATAACGACCCTGTGCCTGCACCTCAGGGTGAGCAAAGAGGTTCAAGGTTTGCATGGACAATAATCTGATTCTGTCTGTTCATTTCAGTAGGAGAAGGCTTTTAAATCAAAGCTCTGCCTTTTTTTTTTCCTGCATGGTTCAGTAAAATATTACAGTGGATGTTATCTGCAAATGGAAAGTCTGTGAGATGCTTATTTCAAAGTACCCACAAGAGAACAAGCAAAACAGTTGTAAGTGTAGCAGATGAGGTCATGTGTTGTGCTTCATCAAGGTTTCAGATGACGACAGGAGGGAAATAGAGGGTGCAGCTGTGTGCCACATGAGGTTGTGATTATTCAGGTAAAACTATTCATGTCTTCAATTCAGTGGTCAGACTCATTAATTCTGAAATCTGAATTTCCTCAAATCATCACGCTCAATTGAACATCACTGAAAGGTCAGTGGAGGAAGTGATGCAGGAGTGAATCAGAGACTTTATTCACAGTGAAGTTACTGATGACTGCAGAGAGTCACTTGAAGAAAAAAATCTGAGGAATTAGGAAATGGCACCATGACAATATGCATGAAATACACATGAAAATAGGGACTAGCACAGTGGTCAGCACTGTCACCTCACAGCTTGTTCTGGGTTTGAAGTGGCTGGATCGTTCCCTGTACCTGCATGGGATTTCTGCTTGTGTTTCTGCCGACACTCCAAAGACATGCTGGAGATGGATGGATTGAAAACAATTCCATTTCTATAAGCAATAATGAAAATAAATGAATGAAATGTGTAAATGCATGGTAGTGCAGTGGTTAGCACTGTCACCTGACAGCAAGAAGCTGAGTGAAGAACTCTGCGTGGAGTTTGGTTGTTCTCCAAGTGCTTGTGTGGGTTCTTTCTGGGTTCTCCAGCTTCTTTAATCACATAAAGCATTTTCAGCTGTTCTGACATAATTGGAAAAAGGTTACTCTAATGACCAATTGGCCTTTTAACATGGTAAACTTGTTTTAAATGACACAATGTGCTATTGGAACATTGGAGTGCTGGTTGCTGAAAATGTGTCTTTGTATATCCATTTGAAAATCATTAACAATTCAAACTGACCCTAAACACAGGAGCAGTTGTGCATATAATAAATGTACCATTTAACTTTAAAACAGGAAATCCATCCATTGTTCTGCATAAGTATCCCTCTAACAACAAGACAGGAACTTCAAATACTGTGCAGCATTTTTACAAGAGGCGGTCTTTCATAGAAAGTGGCTGTCTTTTATAATACAGTATAAAGTCAGACCATGCTAGGCGTAAATATTAACATGTTTTAGCAGATCTGGTGGCTAATAATGAAACGGCCAACAAAAACAAGTGACATTTTCCATGTGCTCTAATAAAAGATCCTCTTCAAAGAGCCCATTGATCAATACGTGGAGTATGGCAGATGTACCAAACATGAAATACACTGAATAATGGCTGAACACTGGTTTGATTGATTTTTCTCACACAGGGGAAAAATATATCAGATTGGTTTTGCCTTTAATTACATTTTATGTTTTACTTTTCATACATAGGCCTGTTTTTATATCCCGTGTTTAACAAAGATGACCCACTTTGCTAAATAGATGTTGCGTCAAATCCTTTTTCATCCCCTTCACCTGAAGCTTTTACAGCAACATGTACAATGACTAAAAATCCATCCACTGACCTATGTGTCTGTTTTCCATCATATAATTTGTAAAACTGACATTTGCAACACAACACTAAAAAACTCCTCATACTGTTCTCAGTCTCAGTGAAATGAAAGTTAATTTTAGTTGTGAATCAAGACAGTTTTATTTCTTACAGGGCTTTACAGTCTATACAGCATACAACACCATCTACCCTTATTGCCTCAACCATACAGCCTCAACATATTTGTACTTCAGGAAAGGGTGAAAGGCATCTGCATTACCTCACTTCTATAAAAAAAACTCTTCTTGAACTCCTTTCTGTGTGTCCTATTATCTTCTTGTGTCTTAATACTGTTCATTTACATAGATCTATACAGTTAGGCTCATCATTTATTGGAAAATGTGGTGAAGATTTGGGGAATTTTGCATCTGTACACTACCTCAGAGAATGTTAAATCAAATAATCAAGATGTGATTGAAGTGCAGACTTTCAGCTGTAATTCAAGGGGCTTAACAAAAGTATTGCATTAACTGTTCAGGAGTTGTTGTTTTTTTTTTAAATATATATATATATATATATATATATATATATATATATATATATTTTTTTTTTTTTTTAGATCAATGTGAAGAAAAACTGTGTAGGATACTAGTAGCCAGTAGGCCTACATTCCCGTAAAAATAAACTGCATTCTACAGAATGTTTTCAGGGAAACCTTCTCCCAATTATGTTATAATTTACAAATACATTTCAAATCAATATATGCTTATCCCCCTGTATTAAGACATGTGGTAAAAATGGTGGAGAAGCTTAACATGTGGTTAATGTTGTGAAAAGGGTGTATATTAACCCCAAAGCATGATAGTTTCCAAAACCTAACTAAGTAGTTTTGGTGTCTACGCATAACCAAACTTAACTTAACCACACTAGAGTCAATCCCTGATCTCCTGGGAGAAAGTCCAGCATTTTTACTGATGCCGCCACCATTCCCTCCTCCTCTGAATGCAGAATTTGTCTGTCTTTATAATGAGTAGTGCTACCTTTCTGGGAGAAAGCCATACTGCTGCAGGGAGAAAATATGTTACCCTTAAGACGTAATTGAGAATGCAGTTTTCTTGCATGGGAACACATTTTTTAGGATACAGGGTTGATATGACAGTTGTATGAAGCCCAATTTTAGCACAGCCAGTGCAACTAGAAATGACAGTCTGAGCTATAGAGTAATATAGGGCAATAACTCGAGGCATTGCAGACTCACAAATCACAAACAGAACGTTGTTATGAAAAGTGAACACATACATATGAAAACTACATTCTACCACTGAGAAAATATTCTGAATTCATCTCTCTCTCTTTTTTTTTTGAAGACAAAACTACTTTTATGCTGTTTATGTTTTCTCTCTCTTTTAAACTGTACCTTGACTTTTGGAACTCTACTGTATCACCTTTTTCTGTAAGTGTTATGGCACTGCTTATTTCTGTGTTAATTTATCCTCAGGGGTTAACTATTCTTTTTCTGTGTGCTCTTGCTTCTGGTGTTAATTGAAAAAAAAAAACAAACATATGACAGCCCATGCTAATTAAATTTTCTTCTGGATTATCGCAGAAATGTTTGTAATCAACATATCTTTGCCATTTATCTTCTTGCCTTCCTATTGCTGCTCCTTTTTCAGGCATCCAATCATAGGGGATAGGAGTTTTAACCCTTTTAATCTTGTAACATGGTTAAAGCTGTGAAGGATTCTATTATAACACAAACCATGATCATCTCCTGTACCTAACCAAGTATTTTGGTGCCTAAACCCAATAATGTGTTTAAAGGAAATAAAAAATTTAGTGAAATCAAAATATGAAAGTTAAATAGTGTGAAACTAAGTGAACAAACCGTCGTCCCCCATGAATCAAACTTGCCCTATGCCCATCCCAAAATGATTCCCTCAAAACATGAGTGAGAATTGTTTACTTGTATTGGAATATGTCATGTCATCAACCTATCAAGCTACATGCTAATAGGAAAATCCTTTTAATTCTTGCATGAATCCATACATATATGTTTTTAATTTCCCTGAATCAGCCTCATTTCATAATTTTATCAAAGTAATGTTGACAACTGGTGATTATTATTGGTTAATGACATATAACACTACCATTTCTAGTGTAATGCCATACCTCAGTTCATTCAGATGATTTTAAAATGCTGTTCATCACATATAAGTGCTTGCATGGGCTTCCTCCAGGCTCTCTATCAGAGCTTTTACAATTTTATATCCAGTGCTGCGTGCTTAGGTCCACTGATCAGCAGCTTTTAGCATTCTCAGTTGGAGCGCCAAAACTCTGGAATCACCCCTCTCCAGATTAGGTCATCTACCTCACTAACAGTATTCAAATCCCAGCTGATAACAGACTTGTTGTCAATGCCTTTTTTGGTTTCAGATTAGTTTTAATTCGCTGTCATTTACCCCAGCATATTATGAAATAATTGCTTTTATTATTATTTAATCTTTCCCCTCTTAATTGTTTTAATTTCTTCTTCTTCTACATCTTGTTTTTCTTATTAGTGTTAATAAAGATTTTTTTTGTTTGCTTTATTATTCACTGCTGTTGTTGATTGTTTACTTGCTATGCAGCACCCTCTGTTGTGTTTAAGTGTGCTATATAAATAAACTGACTTGACATGACTTTACATTTCAGAGAGTGATGTACAGCACTCTTTTATGAACATGAGGAAACTGCACAAATGTTTATATGAAGAAAATATTTACATTTCTCCTTGTAAAGGATCCCTCTTTATGTGCTTAAACTTGAGATACATTCTAAAACTTTCATTCCTGTAGAGTTTTTTGGTAAAATAGTGTTTTAGGAAAAGCAAGAGTTACAGGGTAGCCTATAGTCATACTGTCATGGCAGACCAGGAGAATATTCCATTTAAGTTTGCTTTGAACCTCTTTTCCTTCATAAGCCTGTGAAAAGTTTTATTAAAGTGAAGAAATGGTCTTCACTTTCAAGAGCCCCACTGAATTACAGAGGAATTGGTTGGTAGGGCATATTCATATGGAAAAAAGTTATGATCAGAAAGCTACATTGACCTCTTTATTGCGGCTAAATTCACTCTGTCACTGAGAGTATAGCTTTCAAAAGAGCTACTTTTCATCTTTTACTCGGTTTTCAATGCTGTTAGTCTTACTTGTGAGTCAAGTAATATTTCTTCACTTATATATTCTGAAAGTTTCTTTCTTTTTTTTTTCTTTTTTTACAGAATCTACATTGAAGAGTGTAACATTTATTTTTAAATTTTACTAATAAGTCAGTTTAGTAGTTATTATTTAAAAAGTTTCTTTCTGTATCTGAGTGTGGACCTGTTTCAATTTCAACCCACATCCCACAAGAATGTCCACAAAAACTCAAACACAAAGACAGATTTGTGCTTGTCCTTACAACATTGATGAACCAGATGCTATGATCTTAAATAAAGATGCACACATCAGATCAAACAGGTTATTTAGGACATGATGGACCGGAGATTTCAGCTGGAGTCCCTCGGCTAACCATGAAGTGTTGCTGGGGCACCAGTGGCAGCTTTAGCAACCAGATGAGCATACAATTAGAAGACGAACATGGGGACAGATGAGGTCCTGTTTGACACACATCTGACACAGCACTTGCCCGAGCAGATGGCTCATGAATAACTGAAGGAACCGGAGGTCGGCAGGCAGAGGGAAAAACTCGAGCCAGCCAACAGTGTGTGTATGTAAAAAGGTGGGCTTGCATTGATTTACATACATATGCATTTACATACATTCTGTTATTGCCTGGAGAAAAAATAAAATAAATGGCAACGCAACGTGCATTCAATACTTCTGACTAAACCTAACTGTGGTAGGCAAATAGGTGGTCATGTCAAACCACTGAGAAGTGGCAGCGGTAACAAAAAGCAGTGGGCTGGCAATATCCTGACAGTTAGAAAAAGAGCTTGCAATCAGAGGGCCGTCAGATCGAATCCCTGCTTGACTGGCAAGCAAGTGGAAGGGAAAGTGGAGGTGAAGAGTTCTCCCTTTCAACAACTGCCATCAAATTACCATCGACCCTTCAATGATGCACTGACCTCCCAGCTGCTCAAATCGTCACTCCGCAGGATATCATTCAAGACTGTGTTAGGCTCAACATTTGCAAACTGTCAGCGCTGTATACAGCCGTGGGAAGTAGCTTGATAAATTAAAGTACTTGACTACAAATGTACTCACATACTATAATAACAAACCATTTGAACCGCTTCTTCTATACTTCTACTTTCATTTTCTGCCTTTTTAAGGGTTCTACTTCAAATGCCAAGAACCAAATGTTATTTTATTTTACTTCCCTAGTTACATTTTACACATACCGGAATTATAACATCAATTTATACAATGATCCATTTTCAAGATTAAATTCTTCATGCTATAAGTAGACGTAACTTAATCTTTCCTACAGAGCCATAAAAACATTATTCAATTGTTTTCAAGCAGTACTGTGTTGTACTGCTCGTAACTACTGAGTAGTCTATGGCATGTGCAGTTGGTGGGGTGTCCGTAAGTCTATGATGGATACTTCTTACACCACTGATTAGGCAGTGCTCCTGCAACTATCAATCAATTTAGCTACTAAAATGGTGCTGCCTTCTCTTCTAAGTTTCATTAATAATAGCTGAAATAGAGTTACATATGCTTGAATACCATTATAATGGATTATTTGTAAGGTGGTGGCATAGTGCCACTGGATTAGGGGACAGAAATGGCATATTCCTCACAATTCTTTCGTATAGTTGGCAGCAAACCAAGTGCCCCTCAGTGCTGCTACAGCGCACTATGAAATGTTCCATGGAAGGCGTTGGGAGTCAAGACTACCCGTGAGGTTTTGCAGAATGGCTCAAATTCAGCTTTATACCCACCCCCACATGTCACAGACATGGGCAATTTTCTCATGTGAAACCATGCAAAATGCATAATTCAAGTAATGTTAGCTGAAAATAATGCCAGCATCTCTCAACTATGTGTGTGTGGGGGTGTCCAGATGCACTCCTCGAGCCACAGAAGACCAAAAATTCAAAATGTCCTACTTTAGGTTTTGTACCGTGCAGGCTGCCAGTAGTGCAACCAAGCGTTTTTGCTTAACAGAGTGTATGAGGCTTTATCTTATCTACACATGGCTGGAAAGAAAATAAATGAGGGTAGCAGCTACAGTACATGCCCCATGTGTCTAGATGTTGTTTTGCTCTGAGCTAGACTTTAGCACAGGTGTTAACAACATTTACAATGCATTCTTTTTGGGGGGTTAAAACAGAGCAAGTCGTGAAGTACCTCAGAGGATTTGTGTGAAAATCTTTTTTGCGAAGGAATTCAAAACAACGAGGAAACAGCAGTATCAGTATAGAGCTGAGCTAATAAAACATTAACTGTGTCAACTAACTGCTGTGTTTGCTCAGTTGTATTTGTCAGTATATATATTTATGGTTATTTCCAAGTTAAGTTAGGTTAAGCTACTCTTAAATGCATCTAATGTGATGTATGGTTTTCTTCTCTCTTTTTGTTTTATTTCCATTTGAATGTTTCCCAAGTTTTGTTACTACGATTTTTTAAAAATAGTACTTTGTGTGATCCAAACAGAGGACATTTTATTACCTTTGAGTCAATTAGTGGTGTGGACTGTGCCTGAGTCCTATTTTTTTTCCTACAATATTTGTTTTCAATTTTTGTACTTCCTTGTTTGCACTGTGACCAATGCCATATATTGAGTCACAGATGTTTCACATCAAATAAGTGGTGTTGTTTCTAGTAGAATGTCTATCGTGCATGCATATCATGTTGAGTGTATCAAATTTTGCATCAAGTGTTCTTAAAAATCATGATTCGTCACTCCTAAAAACCCAGTCACTGTCATCAACTTGAAACGGATAAGGACTGCTAGCCTTCGCAGTTGATGCATTGTTATGGTGTGAAAACAAACGTGGGCTAATAAATCACTAGTAACAGTAATCACAATTATTTGAAAAGGATAACAGCCCTTGTAAGTATTGGATGAAAGCTTCAGATGATGACACCTCCTCATGTAAAGTGTTAGCTGGAGAGTGACAGAGCAGTGACAGCACCCACAGGCTGCCCCGTGTATTGCTGCATCTAAAGATGATAAAACACACTGAGCTGGTCGAGCAGTGAACACGCTGTAATAAGTGGGTTCACAGCTTGATGTCATTGTAGCCTGTCTTTGCTGTGGGCAAAGTTGAGCTCTCAAAGAATAGTATACTCTGTTTAGCAGGCCTGGAAGTAAAGTGGGTGCAAACATTATCCACTCAACGTTTTTCTGACAGCTTCATTACTATAAAATTCCTATGTTTGGCAGATGCCCTCTTAGGCTAGCACTGATTGTGCTTGTCGAAGAGAAACAACCTCTAGATAAAGTGTTGTATTTGTGTGAGTTACAATTGGGGAAAAATACATCAAACAAGCACTTAATCTTTGACCAGTCTAGACTAAACAAAAGTCATTCTGTGAGTAATCCATTTAGTTGTTTTGGAGAATTGCTGTGCAGAAACGAGTAGCTGGAGGGAAAGCCAAAAAGGATTTCTGAATTCCCAGCACCTTTTCTTCTTTGCTCTTGACATGGGCACTCAACTTAACCTTGCAAAGCCCTTGCATCAAGGATAGAAAAATTGCACGCACATATATTAGGCACTCTGAGGTAATGCATTGGTGGGTGTACTGTACAGCAGAGTGGTATTTTCAGTTGGTAGACTTCTCATTCATGCGAAAATGCAATGAATGACACAGGTATTTCAATGCCTGAGGGTGAGAGGTAGAGAAAATGAGGCTGAAAATACTTCTGAAGACAAACCATTATTGACACCCCTTTTTACTGCCATAATGTGTTATCTAACCTTCTTCAGTCTTCTCCACTTTTGCAATATTGCACTCTGCTAGACTGACCCGCTGACTATGCAGGCTGGCTGCAAATGTGTCATCTACAATCACCTCACACTAACTGAGACTAGGAAAGAAGAAAGGCCTGCTTGAACTACAGATCATCTTGTGATTGGATCACAGCAGTCGTAACACCTGTCAAAATGTTGATGTTCCCCAATCCATTAGTCATCACTACATTACTACATGATTACATGACCAATCAGTACTAATTCATCAGAAATATAAATACCTGTCAAAGTACTTTGTGACAGTTCCCTGTTACACTGGGTGTCTTCAGGACTAGTTTTCCTCATTAAGACACACAGACTCACAAGGTGAAAACAATTCAGAGCAAGCAATTGCATCTGCTAGTAACTACATCATGTAAAATTAGGACATGTATATTTTCTTCTATGTTTTTTTTTTTTTTTTTTTTTTTTTTTTTTTTTTTTTTAATATTTTTATTTTTTTTTTTTTTTTTTTTTTTTTTTTTTTTTTTAAATTACAAAAATTATCCAGGTTAGGTTCCTCTAAAGAATGACACTGAAATACTTGAAATCCAGCTGGGAATGTTAGCCTTTATTGGGACAGATCAGTGGAGGGGAAGACACGCAGTAAATGGCCTCAGGCAGATTCGAACCCGGACCTCTGAATTAGTCTTATGATACATGGGTGACCTGCTCAACCCAGTGAGCTATACCAGTGCCCCTTCCTCTCTTTTGAGCACAAGCCTGAAGATTATTTTAGAGTGAGAGTTAACTCTTCTTGAACCATTTTTGTTAGTTCTTGGTTATTCTTGAAATAACAATTAAATTACAGTATGAAGTTTGGCTGAATCTACAGCTCTGTCTAATTTGCATTTTGGACCCAACAGCAAATCAGTATAGTTAGGGAGCAGCTGGTGAACACAGTAGTGCAATTTGTGGATAAAGAGGCAGATATTTCTCTCAGGAGTTGGAAACAAGAACTTGCATTCATCAGATGGCGATAAACAGGACTTCAAACTACTTTTCATACCTGTTGGATGTCTAATATAGCTATGTGCTAACAAATTTACCATATCACTTTAACATGTCAGTGTGGTGGCACCGTGGTGTAGTGGTTAACACATTCGTCTTACACACGAAAGAGCTCTGGAAAGCACTTTACCATGCCAGTGTCCCACTTCCATTGCTGGCATCTTTTTTTATTTGTTTATCTATTTTCTGAAGCGTAATATGACCATATTAAGACAAGAGGGTAGATCTGAGGAGCTGGTATTTGAAGTCAAAGTTCAGCAAGGAAACTAGGCAACTCTTGATGCAGTTATATGGGTTCTAAAGATGTGTCCCTTCCTTAATAACAACAATGATAACGAAGTCCATTTTAAATTTACACTGCTATTAATGACATATTTTTTTTTTTTTTTTAATCTAAAACGATCTGATTTTGGAATAAGCAAAATTGACTCTTCCTTCCCCTCTGGTTGTCCCTCCAGGATCTTCACTCTGTATAGCAAGTCGCTGCCGTTGGACCTGGCGTGTCGGGTATGGGACGTGTTCTGCAGAGATGGTGAGGAGTTCCTGTTCCGCACGGCGCTGGGACTGCTTCGTCTCTACCAGGATGTCCTGACCACCATGGACTTTATTCACATGGCTCAGTTCCTCACCCGCCTGCCTGACCTCATCCCCGCCGAGCAGCTCTTCCAGCACATCGCCGCTATTCACATGACCAGCCGCAACAGGAAGTGGGCACAGGTGGGATGGTTTTTCTAAGTACTGTGCCTGAACATCTCATTTGCAGCTCTCACTACACCTTCTGTATGGAAAGCTTTTTTTAACTGCTGCTCCCTCCCATCTCCTCAGGTCTTGCAGGCACTGACAGAGCAAAAGAGATCAGGAGCGAGGCTGCCCGGTGCTGAAGCGCTGAGCTGAGATCGGAAGAAAACCATCTCTCACTAAAGTACTCAACCAGGCCACCTCCTGCCGTTGGAAAAACCTAGATTTGCCCAGCCTGGTGGACCTGAGAGAGATCTTCCATCAGGTTTGGGACATGTCCATTTGAATCTGCCGTGATAAAGCTCTTCTCCAGAGCCGTGTCACTGCTTGGATGGAACCAGGACCCTGGAGGGGGGTCTCACTGACTGGGCAGGGGTGCAAAAAAGGAATATGAGGCCTTATTTAACTTCCAGCACCCCTCCTCTTCTCAGAATCCCAGCAGCAAACTGGAAACTTGTAGCCGGGAAAGGCTGAAGAATGTAACACACACTCCCACATACATGAACCTACTGGCTGACTCAGTTCTCCACAGACCAGAGGAAACCACAGAGATACCAATTACTACATCGAATCCTCCACTTAGCTTTTGAATCTCTGCTGTCAGCACTTAGTTCCACTCGTCCTTTCTTTTCGGTTTCGGCAAATTTAGCTTAAATGTGGCTACAGTAATATCCTAAAATCACATCTCCATAGTCAAATCTGTTAATAACAATGTTAAAAAAAAATATTAAGTGGAGTCTAGCTGTCTCTGTGTGTCTCCTTCTCTTTGTATCGGTACCTTTTTTCCACTCACTTTACTTTTACTCACATTCCTTTGTGTCCTCAAAGTTTTTTTGTTTTCCCGTTGACTTCAGTTTGCTTTTCATTAGCTTTTAATCAGAGCAGAATTGTCACCTTAGCCGTTCCATGAAGTCCATTCTTCTAAACAGGAAGAGTTTTGTGGGTTAAAATCCATGAAGGTATAACACGAATGCACATAAGACGTGGTGTCTTTCAGAGCACCGCGTTACATGTAAAGAAATGTTTTAACTCTTTGAAAGAGAGCTGCCTGTTTGATGTGTTTTGCAGCATATTTGTCAGTGAGACTGGAGTAAATAATGAAGTAAAGTCTTAGATGTGGATTTCCCCTGCACTTAATATGTTTGTGGAACATTTCGGCTTGTTAGTGTTATGATTTCTGATGTCTTGGTGTGAGTATGAAGTCTTGCGTATGTTTATTTAATGTTCAACAAAAGGAAGATGGGACATAAACAGGATTTGGTCCAGTCAAATGAAGAGTTGTTGCTGAGCCTCTTTCTGCACATTTGGAGCACATTTCTCTCTTAAAACACATTTGCTAGATTACAGGCTGTAACTTGAGTGGCATTGCTCACATACCTGGCTGCATAATTTGTGTGAACCTGAAGGATGAAAAACCATCGCCACTAGAGGGCAGATTAGAGCTGATACGCTTACGGCCAATAAGAGAATCTCTTCCCTGACAACAACAAAGGGGACATACTCCTAATGGTTCACAACTTTTCACTGTAATTGTTATTTAGTGCTGCTGCTACCAACATTACATCCAATCCTGATATACTGCCTCCACTGGTAATGGGCCTGATTGCATGTTTTTGAGTGATACTCGGGAGCAGAGGTTTTCAGAGTCTTGACACTGGGTCCTCAGACAAAACGCTGTGGGGTACAAGTCCTGTTTTAAAAAAAAAACTGACATGATTCAAACTGTGCAGAGTAAGATAGTAAGAAATTTGCAGTTCCCATGTCCTCAGACAACTGTCATTAGATCTTTTTAAAACTAAACAAATGGAGATTGTGTTGTGTGGGCAGAAGACTCCTGTGTATTCGTTGTGCTCTGAGTACAGATTACAGTAGAACATCCACATTGACAGTCGCATGCTGGGGGATGAATTCATGCTGAACAACTTGATTAATACTTGAAAAAAAATGACTAGCATTCTCCTGTTCTCACTCCTTACCTGACATGCTGCCAGTGGGCTTTGAAACTGTGGCTCATCAAGTGAAAACTTCTCGGTCGTAGCCAGTCTCATCACCAGCGATGATTCTTCACATGAAATTTGGGTCTGTTTGAAACAGTATTGATCTTTGCTTTCTGCACAAGTTTGAGGTCTGTGCATAGTGTAAGTGGACAGAACAGGACTTCTGGGGAACAATCTAAAAATAGTAGCCACGCTAGCCATTAAAGTTAACTTTCATATGTGTATCATGTCTGTGTTGTTTAGTGATGTTAATGGTTTTTACATTAAAGGCTTGCTATGCAGGATTTGGTTGTTACTGTTTACATCCTGCAAAGTTGGGTCCGTCCTCCCTGGCTTAAAGGTATTTTTTGCAATTACCAAAACATTCACCATTTCCTCAAGAGGCTCTGCTTTTCCCCCCAGACTGCCATTGTAAAAAAGAACCCGTTGTTAATGATTTGCCTGGTCGACTCACTGTACCATCGTGAGATATAAATTGGTATGACATGAAAGTACAGCCCAGCCCCTACTTCAGCTCCAGCTCTCTTTAACACAATACACTGATAGTTTGGACATGAAACCATAGAAGTAGGTCCTTCAGGTTCTGGTGACAGTTTTAGTTCATTTTGGAAGGTCTCAAACAATTTCTAAATACAGGAATTTACAAAAAACACCTTAAGCGAATGACGGAGAGAGCGAGCGGAGGTCGACTACCAAGGTAGCGAGGTAGCAGCTTTAACAAGAACAAAGAAGTGAATAAAAAATGGAATTATTATTATGTGATTGCTTCACATAATAATAATGTATACATAATAATTATGTACCAAGGCACAATTAAACACACCCAGCCTTTTGGCGAGCTGTTGGATTTTACGTGAATACAGAGAGAGCACTTCAGCTTCCTCCAGTCACCTGTGGTCTCTTTACACACTGTGTAGCTCAGCTCCGCACTCAGTCTCCAGCTCTTTCTACTTCCATGACAGAGACATGGGTGTAAACTGGTTACAGTGTTTTATAGAGTCCCAATTTCACACTCTGCACACTTTTAATGGCACACCTGCTTGTGGATGCACAGAAACCTCCTAAAAGGGAGGAGGGAGGTCCTCTCTGAGTATGTGTATATATAGATAGATAGAGATAGATATATATCTATATCGATAGATATATATCTATATCTTTTTTTTTTTTTTTTTTTTTTTTTTTTTTTTTTTTAACTTTATT
>VUQI01005843.1:7466-23306 GCA_015106735.1 Paratilapia polleni
AAAAAAAAAGACTTTATTAGAGCGTATAATACACACAATGTGACATACTCTGTCTCAGATGAGGTATGCTTCTTTTGCAGAGGATTTCAATGAATTTAGATTCATCAGTGCCCCACTTCTTCTCCCCAGCACTGTACAGAGTCTGGGAAGAAATAAAAGACAAGCTTAAAAAAAATATGCAATATAAAGAGAGACTGTTACAGCATGTGGACGTCACATATGAATCATACTCCACCTTGGCGTCTTCTCTCGCCTTTTCAACATCCACTGTGGTGCTCTCGTCCCTCTTACCCTGAAAACAAGAGCAAAACTTTACTCACTTTTAAACATTTCATCCAAACCTTGATTCAGAACTCAGATCATCACGCAAGATATTAGTATTTCCTTTTTCGTGTTTTATTGATTTGTTTTGTTCCTCCTCATGATTTGCTTGTCGATGTAAGGAGTCTCCGCTAGCAAGTTCACATCATTCCATTTCAGTTCTTTGGTGAGATATAAAACAAGTTCAGGTTCAAAAATGGGTCTGAAAATGAAGAATACTGCAACATGTCACTTTTAAATCCAGTGGCTTTATTTCATTTGTTCTTTTTCTTTTTTGAATGTCAATATATAATTTAAATAAACAAAATTATACTATTGAAAATTACATTTTTTTTTTCCAGTTTACTGTAAATTACTTTTTTGTGGCCCACCTGCACCATGACGGCCCATGCTTTGAGAATCACTGCTATAGGCAGTAAAAAAGACAAAGGACTTCTGCCAAGATGGCGCCCTGAGCAGCAAAGCTCTTCACTCTGCCCTTCAAAAGACTAGTTAAGATGGAGTTAAGTTTTGTTTTCTGCACATGAAAAAAAACATTGGAAAGTTTGTTGAAGAAAGGAGACAGGGATCATTCTTCCTTTTATGGATAAATGGGACCACGACTATACTTCAGTAAGTTATGAAACACAGTGTGCCACAGCTACTCCCAAGAAGCTACAAAACACAGAGAAAACCAGACCTTTAGAAGTTAGCAGATAGATCTGATATCCGAGAAAGGAGTTCTTAACAGAGGAACATAACAGAAAAACGGAGCAAAATTCCAGCCAGGCTGCTGAGCTCCAAGACCAGTTAACTAATTACTAGAAGAAAATGGTGGAACTGGAGGAGCAAGTTTGCAAACTGAATGAGGAAATGAAGATGCTGACAGAGAAATACAAAGAACATGAAAGATACAAAAGGAGGTGGAATCTTTGTATGAAAAGCCTGAAAGAGAAAGAAAAAGAGGACACCCGATCAACAGTGATTTCCCTTCTCTTCAAAATTGCTCTAGGTGTGCCGTGGAATGTGGATGACATAGTGGGCACTGTTCATTGTGCAGGAAAGAAGGAGCAGAATCGTATGAGTCAAGTCAATCCAGTTTGTGAAATGAGAATGTAGAAATGAAATCTGGAAACCTTTCAAAGACTGTGATGAATGCAAACAAGGTGACATATCATCTGCAGGCGATTTGACTAAAGAAGACAAGGTGGTGCGGGAAAAGCTGCGGCCAAGAATCAATGAGGCAAGAGGTCAGAAGAAGAGGGCTTATTTTCAAGGGCCTTATAGCTTCATAGAAAATGTACAAGTATTTGCATAGAGAGATAGATCCAGGATATATGGGAAATACAGTCATTTGACAGAAAGTTTTCACAGAACTCTATACAGTCATTTAAAAAAACTAAGTGCTTCCATAGGAATTAAGAGGGTAAGTAGCAGCCAGGTGCTGCTAATCAAATGAAAAAAAAAAACTGATCATTAGCAAGTGTGAGCTCCTCTATAAAAGCAGAAATTTCAGCAGTTTACTGGTCTGGAGCATTCAAGTGTGTGTTAACACAATGCTACACTCTTCCCAGGATTGGACGTCTCAACAAATTCATCTTGTAATGTGACTGGGATGAACTCTGAACTCACCATCAATGGTCCAACAGAAATGACTGATATCAGGTGTGGTTAATTGCACAGCCAATGGAATTGTAGGAGGTGATTCAAAGCAAGCAGTGGGCATTTGGCATGTGTGTAAGAAGGAGCAGGAGGCAACATGGTGGAACCGCGCTCAACTCAGGAGGGAGGGTGTCGTTCACAGCTGGCGACGAAGACGGATATCGAGGGAGTTAGTTGTTCCTATGCTAGGAGGGGAGGCTTGTTGTCTTCTTTAGTTAGTCTAGGGCCGGGGGTAGGAACGCAAACGCTGTCCTTTGAACAGACAAGACCAAAGTGGAGATGTTTGGCCATAATGCACAGTGCCACATTTGGAGAAAACCAAACGCAGCATATCAACAGAAACACCTCATACCAACAGTCAAGCACGGTGGTGGTGGGGTGATGATTTGGCTTGTTTTGCAGACACAGAACCTGGGCACCTTGATAGTCATTGAGTCGACCATGAACTTCTCTGTATAGCAAAGTATTCTAGAGTCAAATATGAGGCCATCTGTCCAACAGCTAAAGCTTGGCAGAAACTGGGTCATGCAACACGACAATGATCCCAAGCACAACAGCAAATCTACAACAGAATATCTGAGAAAGAAAAGAATCAAGGTGTTGCAATGGCCTCAACCCGACTGAAATCCCTTCAAGTTATTGCTGCTAAAGGTGGTTCTACAAGCTATTGAATCATGGGGTGTACTTAATTTTTCACACACTGTTTCTGCATTTTGGCTTAGATTTTGTTAAATAAATAATGACAGTGTAATATGTTATGTTTTTGTTCATCTGAGGTTGTTTTTACCTAATTTTAAGACCTACTAAGGATCAGATGATTTTTTTTTCATTATGTCTTGATACATAAAACCATAAAACTGAAAGAGGTTGTACTTTCTTTTTCACATGACTGTATGTTGAATTTTTTCTATGGAGACACTGTGTTCGCTTGTAATGTCTCTTGTAATGACAAACCTCAGCCAGGAGGAGCAGCGCTTTGGAAAAATCTCCAGAAACTTCACTCTCCAGGTCAACTTTTAACTGCTTCTTGGTTTCTAAGGAGAAAAGATAAGATAGGTGATAACGATGTTAAAAAAAACAAAACAAAATTTCACAAAACAGGACACCCATAATGTCAGTGGCAAATGTTTTTGGATGAACTGAAACCAAATCTCATTGCCTAACACTAGCAATGTGTAATTACTATGACTAAGAAAGATGGTATATCAGTTTTACAACAATTTGGAAAAAAAAAAGTATCAAAAATTAATTTTACCTTTTAAATAGATATCACTGAGAGCTTTGATTTGTTGGTTGGATCTGGAGGCAAAGATTTCAATCAAGACACTGTCTTTTGTTCCTGCTCCCTGTAACAACAGTGTTACTTAACCACAGTGCAATCTTTACTCTTGCTGTTTTTCTATATTAATCAAGAGCATAATCAGCCACTTTTTAATACAGTTAGGTTCATAAGTTTTTGGAAGCAGGAAGTACTTTTCACTGAAACTCTCAATATGTATATATATATATATGCTAGTGAAGGAGGCCATTGTTAGCCTGAAAAACCAAAATAAACCTATCACAGAGAGAGCAAAAAGTAGTTAGAGGTGGCCAAATCAACAATCTTGTCCATTCTTAAAAAGAAGGAATGCACTGGCCTGCTTAGCAACACTAAAAGGCCTGAAAGGCCACAGAAGATAACTACAGTGGATGATGATGGAATTATTTCCATGTTTAAGAACAACAACATCACACCAGCTAACCAAGGCAAGTACACTCTGGAGGAGGTAGGTGTATCCTTGACAAAGTCTACAATTAAGAGATGCCTTCATGAATGGAAATAAAGAGGGTTTACAACAAGGTGCAAAACACTGGTTACACTCAAAAACAGGAAGGCCAGATTAGACTTTGACAGTAAACATCTAAAAGAGCCTGCACATTTCTGAAAAAAATAAAATAAAAATCTTTGGACAGATGAAACCAAGATTAACTTGTGCCAGAATCATGGGAAGAGAAAAGTATGGAGAAGGAGAAAAATGGCTCATGATCCAAAGCATATCACGTCATCTGTCAAACATGGTGGAGGAAATTTTATGGCATGGAACTGACAGAAGTAAGGCCAATAAAGGCCTAGCAGAACGCCTCAAGGGACGAAAGGCAGCATTTGGTGATGTCCATGGGTTCTAGACTTCAGGCAGCCATTGACTGCAAAGGATTTTCATCCAAGTATTAAAAACAATCCTTATATTTAAAATTATGTTAGTTCATCCAATTACGTCTGAGCCTCTGAAAATGGGGGCCTATGTATAGGAATATACAGTATATACAGCTAATGCAAAATTTTTGTAAAACCCCTTAAATTAAAGATGAAATCACATCTTGATTTTTTTGATGGTGTAAAGAGGCAAAACCACAAAAATGTGTCACTGTCCTAAAACTGATGGACCTGACTGTAGATTGCAGCACAGCTAAACTGAAGATGTCTTTAATTTCTTTTACATTTATCATCAGAAACTGACTAAAATTAAGTTAGTCATCACTTGGTCTGTGCATTATATTGCTACATACATCAGATCTGTTTTTCAGTGATTATTTGGGATGGTGATGATTTGGGATGCCATGTCATCTACTGGTGTTGGTCGACTCTGTTTTATCAAGTCCAAAGTCAACACAGCTATCTACCAGGAGATTTTAGAGCACTTGATGCTTCCATCTGCTGACAAGCTTTTTGGAGGTGCTGATTGCCTTTTCGAGCAGGACTTATCACCTGCCTGCCAAAACTACTACCTGATGGTTTACTGACCACTTTATTACTGTGACTGATTGGCGAGCCAACTCACTTGAAATGAACCCCACAGAGAGTCTATGGTGTCAACAGTAAGATGAGAAACACCCGACTCAAAAACAAAGACAAGCTGATGGTCACTATCAAAGCAACCTGGGTTTTGGTAACAAATAGCATGTCACAAGCTCATTGTCTCCATGCTTAATCCTGCAGAATAGGTGCAGTAATTCATGGTGAAGGAGCCCCAACCCAGCACTGAGTGTATAAATAACCATACTTTTCAGAAGTTGGATACTTCTGTATTGTAAATCTTTTTTTGACTGATCTGAGGAAATATTCTAATGACTCATGGATTTCTGATTTCCATGAGCTATGGGGCATAATCATCAAAATTAAAACAAAAAAGGCTTGAAATATTTCACTTTAAGTTAAAGAATATAGAATATATGAAAGTTTACCTTTTTGAATTAAATTACAAAAAACACCCTAATTTTTTTAAGATGCACCATTATATTTATTTATAAATTTATAAGTAGAATTCATTGAGATATCTTACCTTCATGGCCCGCATCAGTTCATGGCAGTCGTACTCAGCAGAAGGAGTGATGAGCGCCATCAGCAGGTGCTCAAAGTCACCACTGGTATCCCCTTTCAGGTCCTTCAGTAATGTCTGTGAGTTAAACACAGCCCAGTCAGTTGTTTTCAAAGAGAAGCATAAATTACTTATTTTACTGCAGCACTCAACCACACCTATGCAAGTCTACTCAGGCCTCCACCCTGTAAGATAAACATAGACCTACAGCCTGACTGAACACAGGAACCAAGATAGCTATCTTTCAAGTTAAAGCCAAACAAGATGAGGCTTTAAATTAAAATCTTTTGGAGCTTAAAGCAAAGACTGTGCTATAAGACAGTGTGTATGTATTTGTGTTTAGTACACAGGTACACAAGCCATGATGCAAATGTGACTTATAGGATTATAAGATGGAGACGTTGGCTGCTGTTTACATTTCCAAACAACAATGAGGTCTAATTTCTTAAACCCCTGTCCTCCTCCTCTTTTTTTTCATTACAATTTAGCCAAAAAAATGCACACAGACAAGCAGAAATGAATTATTTTCTTAGTATTTTCCTTCATATGGCAATGCAGGTGCAGGCTTAATAATGAAAATAGATGGATAAATGATAACAGGAATGTTTTCTTACTCTGCCAGTGGCTTTTTCATAAGCTTTACAGATAAGCTGTCTCTGAGTGCTGCTTCTGCTGGTCAAAATATCAATCACAACCTTCTCATTAGTACCTGAAACATTTAAAAAGAAACATTCACAAACAAAAGGGAACAGGTTAACCATGCTAGCAACCTTAAAGTTGTGTTTAATAAATACAAATCAATTATTGACAATTTCAGTGAGTAATAGTAGTGATAATCTAGTAACTACCTCATTTAGTAAAGTTAGCTTTACCAAAAATAAATTCATAACCCCAATCGAATATTAAAACTTCTGAAAAATAAATAAATTAAGCTGATTATAGCTTCAGCATAGGCATAGCCATAACCAGGGCTATCCGCTTAGCCAACCTTTGCTTCATAGCATAAGTTTTATTTTTGTGTGTCCATTTTACAGTGTTTCTTGTTATAAGGTAATATTTTTATATGGAATACAAACTTTTACATTTGAAAACATCCTGTTTTGAGCAAATAATTAGCTATCTGCTATGTTTAAACTTTGTAATGTTGTGGTGGGAGCAAAAGAACTAATGTTATTAATTGAATTTAAAGTTAATTAGATAATACCTTAAAATAACTGGCCAGAAGCATTTCAAGATGGCTGCCAAGTGGCTGGACTTGAAAGAATGACTTTGACTTTCACTTGATATTGTATTATTTTATCTACAAATATTGCCATTTTTTAGCTATGTAATATTATGCTTGTGTAGTAGCTTTTATCTAAAAAGATAAAAGCTACTTTCGGTTGTTCCCTTGTTCGAAGAGGTTGCCACAGCGAGTAGCTCTGCATGTTTGATTTGGCAGAGTTTTACGCCGGATGCCCTTCCTAATGGCAAGCCAACGTGTAAACCACTACATGGAGCCATGGATAACTAAGGCATTAGATGATATTCGAATTAAAAAGTAAAGTACTTACAATTGTTAAATTAGCATTAGCACCCAATAAAGAATGTGATTCTGTGCTGTTTTACTTTTTAAAAGATTGTGACCTATATAGCTTTTTATATAAAGCTGCTTTAGCTAATAAATTGCCCCCAAATAAAAATGTCCTTATAATAATATGACATTTAAGCATTTTATCATGATATGTTAATTTCAGTCTGGTCCAGTGGCGACTGGTGTTCAAATTGTAAATGTCAAAAACTTGGTTTAAAGTTAATGTTAATATAATGAGCTTTGAAAAGATGGAAACACGACTGTGTGTATTTGTACCAAGTCCTTCAATGGCCTCCTTCAGAGCTGCAGCATCCTCTTCTGCATCAAGGTTTGCTTTGGCCTTGATGGTTCCTCGCTCTCCACTCTGAAGAGCACAGGCACATTCACCTGTTAGTATTATTTGGTAAGTTATGTAATTTCTGTAACAGTAAGCCCTTCAGTAAAGACTAAAATCAGGGTAAATTTTTAGATAGACCTACTTTTGCTGAGAAAGAGGAAGGAGACTCCACAAGGCTTTCCAGGTCATCCTGCAGAACAGGTTGAATAACTCAAAACGTTTTTGCAATAATGATAATTATGATAAAAACACGGGGCTTCTCTTACCCATAAAGATGCCATGATGTTTACAGATAGTTCCTCTGTAAAACAACATCAACACATTCATTGTTTTAAAGTCCCTGACATATTCTCCACCAAACTACATTTATAAATGTAGGCATACAGATTTAAATGGTTTTATTTACAGTATTTATACAGACTAACATATACTATAAATATGAACATTTTACTTATTTTGCAAGAGATTATCCACTATTCTGTAACTTTTACCCGCTAATGCTCATTCCTTGCAAATGTAGGATACTTGTGTAACTGCTGTTGGGACATATGGAGATTTTACATCAGTACAAATGCTTAAGCATGACTCTTTCATACTAAATATAATGTGGATCTCTATGGAATTACTGCATTATGGGCTGCTTTCTTATTTTCTTATGTTTACTGGGATATCTGAGTTGAGCACATGACTCAAAATCCTTGTCCTGTTGACACATCCGGGCTTGCCTATATGAGCAGGTGTTCTGTTGAATGGAAAGCAAGTACACCTTTCAACCTTATTATTGCAGCCGTGCAGCTGTAAAAAACAAACAAAAAACAAACAAACAAACAAACAAAAAACTTTACAAAGACTAAAGATTTACAGTAAGCCCCTGGAGAAACACGAGACATATAGATAAAGTGTGAGACTAATAAAGAGTTCAGGAGAGAAGTCTTTGCCACTCTAAATAATCCGTAACTAACATTCTGCAATGAAAGACAATAAATAAATGAGACAAAGCTCACCTGGATTTCTCTCTGAACCGGAAACGTTACCTGCTACACCTTCAGGTTCTCTGGAAAGTGTCAAAATTTCCCTGAAGTGTAAACTGGCCACTCTCAATCTCTACAGTCAGGTGACGCCTTCAGGGACGACTCGTACACTTCAGAGATCTACCAGCAGAAGCCCTTCTACTAAAAGTGAACAATTAAATGACCCTTAATATTAAAGATAACTACACCAAGGTTTATTATAATGAACGAAAGCTAAACTAAAAAGTAAAACTAGGCATGTTATTATTTTAGTTAACTGAAGGGGGAAAAAAGTCTAAAACTAGCTTACAAAACTAGCTAAAATAAAAATAAAGATGAACTGTACTCAATTTTAGTTTTTGTCAGATTGGTGAAATTTGTCAACACAACCAGCCTGATAAGGCTTCGGTGTTTGTTTATTGAGTCTTGACATGTAGACTGTCAGTCTACATGACTGACACTGGATAGCCTTCACAAAGTGATGTTTTCATTTTAATACCTATTGTCATTTTCCTAAATCTTGCCCCTAAAAATGACCCTTCACTGTGTTGTTTTGTTTTTTTTTTGTTTGTTTGTTTGTTTGTTTAATAGGCACTTTTAATTTTTCTGACTGTCATCATGTTACAAAGCACAACCTGTTAGAGTTGCCATTTTTCTACCAATTGTCTGATCACTGTGAGGTTGTTGTATTTGTTTTGACTGGACATAGTCTCCATGTTCTCATGTGACCAGCAACATGTGATTTAAGATGGTGCCACTTATTGTCTGATGAAGAGTAGGTGTGCTTGAAATGTTAGAGCTTTCATGATGCAATACGTACTTAAATTTCTTCACACTAAAAGAATGGGAAAGAATTTGCAGGTGTGTTCTTATAGGTTATTAGGAAGTAGTTTCACTGGTTTGGCCCACTTCTGAATCACATTAGGCTGTACAGTATGTGGGCCATAAATTAAAATGACTTTGACACTCCTGCCTTAAAGGGAGAGGAACTAAAACAGCTAGCTTCAGACAGAGGACCGATGGAGGGGCTGCACAGAGGCCTAGTATAAGTCAAATAAGGATTATTTTGAACTGTGAATCATGCAAAGGTACTCTAGTAGAGTCCAAGGATCAAAATAAGGAGCTGAAAATGAGCAGAACAGACAAACTTTCCATTTTGGAAAGTACAAAATTCTACAAGAAAGAAACTTAAAAGAGTTTCCTCTTTTCAGGAGAGGATATAATAAATAATAAATAAACGTTAAACCCAAGATTTGCTGACTTTCAGATTCGTTTTTTATTACTAAAAAAGGCACCAAATACAGGCATCAGTATTGATAGCATTGTTGTTGCTTTCCACAAAATGATAGCACCAAAAATATGTCATTTCCCACAATTCCCCACCCCCTGTGCTGTTTGGTAGGCACACAGTTGAAAGTCGACAGGAGGTGAGATCAAAGAGAAGGACGTGTCACATGAGAACAAACGTGTTTTTCTTCAGCAGTGCTCTCTAACCAGTGTCATACACTTAAAAAATACAGTAACATCGCAGGTACATCAGTAGCTGAGTGATAACATAATATATCATAGGAGGGTAACATAATACATAAATGAATAAAAAATATCTGAGTGATGTGAGATAATGGATGCTGTGTCTTTGGGCAGAACAAAGGCAGGTAGACACATATCTCCTATAAGTGATTATTTTCATTAGAACAGTAGTAAGGCTAAAGCAGTCAGTCATGTGAACGGGATTGAAACGGTGGCATCTCATATGTCACAATCGCATGAAAATTTACACTTTCACAGAAAAAAAAAAAACTTTGGGTGATTTGTTTTGAAATTCATGAGGAAGAATACTGCATGGCACTTAATATTGGCAGCTGTCAGAGTACAGTACAAACTAAAAGAAAAAAAAGAATTTGTGTCGAGCAACATGACAGTACAAATGTCTCGAAGTAAGGCTTGAAGTACATGTTTATTGTTTATAATGCAAATCCTGCTAATGAGGGAAGAAATAACAAAAAATGATGGCATAATTGCACTTGAAAAGGTCGTCATTCATTTTTGTTATTTACACTCATTCATCCTCGGGCGATAGCAGCACACCAGATGCGCTAAACACTTTCATAGCAGCTGTAGCTCATGTAGAAATTACTCTAAAAGAAATTAAATTTTCAAGTAGTCAGAATTTTCATATTTAATTTATTTGCCGAATCACTGGGTAATACAAGGGCAGATCACAAAGCTCCAGGTATAGGCCGATAAAAATCAAAACCCTCATTTAAATTTGGCTGATCTCACATGAAAGGTCATCATCTTGGTTCCGTCCAAGCAGGACAGCTGCTATTTTTAGCTGCTAGAAGTCCTGATCTGACCTCCTGCACTGTGAGCTCTGATTTCACCACAGACACAAAGAGAGACAGCAAACAGCTTCTGTTTTGAACTGACTTTTGAATTTCGTGTGGCTGAACATCACTGGTGCTCCTGGCGGATCGACTCCTTAGAGGGGGTTTGCGTGTAGCTGTGATTCTGGGAGCTGCTTTGTCCCTGGTAGGATCTCCCAAGGCAAAGTGGTCCCAGGAGAGGGGCCATACTAAGATCAATTCAAAATACCTCATATGAAACAGACAATTTGGAGCTAGAGATTCTCACTCAGAGGTAGGAAACCTCCTGAACTCCCTGAACCCAGACTGGGTAGGTAGTTCTGACCTGCCGGCCCAGGGACAGGCATGGGGTTTGGGTGCAGGCTGGGCAGCAGGGAAAGGAGGGGACCTGGACGTGTTGACCCCCAGTGCCGTAGACTGGTACGAGGTGTCGGAGGTGGTTCAAGCACCTGGGCGCTGCCCTATGGAGATTTTCCAGGCACACCCAACTAAGAGGAGACCCCAGGGTAGACCCAGAACTCAGTGGAGAGATCTAGCCCAGGAACACCTTGAAATCACCAGGAGGAATTGGAAAACATTTCTGGGGAGAAGGATGTCTGAAAACCCTGCTTAGCCTGCTGCCACTGCAACCTAACTTACAAGAAGTGGAGGAAAATGGATGCTGGTGATGAGAGCTGGGTCTCTGGCTACAACAACCCAGCACTGTTTTCATTATGTTCGTTTCCGTTTTTAAAAAACACCATTCGCCTGGGCAGGAGCTGATAGGTTTTCAAATATTCTTAACTGTATATGTTTGGAAAATGTTGAATGTAGTCCACAATCAGGCACCTGTTTCCTACGAGGGCTCAGCCAACTGTCCCTCTGTCCCCGATCTGGTAACGCGAGTACTACTCCTCCACCACTATCACCCACCTTAAAGCTCCAGTCTTCGTGTGAACTTGGACTAGAAGTATTAGCATCCAGGACTGTAGCACTGACACAGCTGCTGACAGTTTATGCTTTGCTGACCCAATAGGTGCACCTTTCTCCCACAGACTGTCTATGCTTTCTCCTTGTTGACCACCAGACTGACAATTCACATTTGACCTATTTCCTACATCATTATGACGTGATTCAAGCTCCCTGCAACTTCATCCACTTCCTGAATATAAAAAAATGAAGACGAACGATAGCCGTTGTGACACACTGGTGGAGATCCATCCATCAGAGAGTACTTTAACAGCAGATGGTAACACAACATGTGACTTCCAGTGAGCAATTTTAAAAAAGCAGCCATGCTGAAAACCAAAGGTGCCCTAGAAGATGATCTGGAACAGGAGATTAGACAAATTTAAATCAGGTAATATTTTGGATCTTTAAAGGGCCATTCCTCAAGCTTTCTGAGCTCACCTTGTATCTGAAGGAGAAATTCTACAGTGGCTACCAATCCACAGCGGTGACATTTACAGCAATGACACGACTAAATGCAGCAGAAAAGTGTTTTTTTTTGTTTTTTGTTTTTTTAAAGAAAAAAAAACAATCACCAGTGTCTGAGCTACCGTTCACTGTTTTGGTGCTAAAAAAATGCCGTAAATGTCAAGTACAACAGTAATGAACTGAGCACAGTTTGAGGTGGAGTTTGGCTGATCAGATGCAGATGTTTTGGCTGTTTCACACAGCTGTGTGTTTCATGGATTCCTGAGGTAGCCCAGTCGCCTTCGCGTCACACTCTTCCCTTTTTTAGAGTGGTAGAAAAATACATTAACATCTCATTCCATTAAGTACAAACTTTCTTTTAGAAAATAACTTTTTTTTTTTTTAATTCTACTTTCACCTTTTCCTCCTCTTCCTCGTCAGTGTTTCAGACCTCAGTGCCGTCGTTGAGGTTGTTGTGGAGTTTGACCTCCAAGTTGACCTGTTTGACCTTGGCCTTGTTGCTGGCCTCCGGGTTGCGGTTCAGGATGTTGATGTTTCTCACCGTGCAGTGTTTGGTGCTGAAGTTCTTCTCCACACACTTGTCCATGCACACCTCCACCTTGGTGTTGAGTGGATACTCCTCGTAGATTTTTGGTGCCTTCTTCTTGCTCTTCTTCTTGGCAGACCGCCGGCAGCGGCGGAACACGAAGCAGGAGGCCAGCAGGACCAGGACCAGCAGGGTGATGGCCGCCACGCCTCCGCCCACAGAGCTGCCCACGTGGGCGTTAAAGGTAGGGGAGGGCCCGGCCTCTAGGTGGAGCGACTTCATGTTGGTGCCGTTCTTCATCTGATCACCCTCGTTGTCGTAGATGAGCGACTCGTCAAGCGTCAGCCGACCGCTGCGATCCACCAGGTCTCGCTTAGAACGGCTTAGTTCATAGGTCACAGAGCGCTGAATCCTGGGGCTGGACCGCGACTCAGGGCCAATCACATAAATTACCTGCAGGTACCACTGGTGCCCTGCCTCCACCTGTCAATCCACAGAAAGAGAGGAGGGGCACATTAGCTATAGTGTTCATGCAAAAGAACATTCAACATTCATGAAGAATGAAACAGAGCTTCTGGTGGTTAATCTCACAAAGTTAAGAGTCAAAGCTCCTCTCTTGTCATTGATTAAATCCATCAAACCTAATCTTTCTTCATCATAATTACCTACATCGAAGATTTTTTCAAGGAAAATAATCCCTATGCCTTTAAAGGGTTTAGCTGTAACTCATTGCCTCATTTAGTATATGCAGATCAATGAATATGCGATTTAGCTCCGGCCACACCACTTCGCTGCCTGCCTGCAGCCTCCACGCCCACTCTCAATGTGCATCTTGTATGGCTCCACTCCCTTACAAGTTCTCCAGCTACACATTGGGCAATCTGCTGACTTAGACTCTCTGGCAAAGGCCAGCTTTTTAGGGCTTCTGATGTAGCCAGGATACCTGGATAGTGGATAAGATTTCCTGTTCCATCTGCAGATCATTGTTTATGAAAGCAAATCAATTGAACAAAAGCTACTGAAAAGCTAAATTGTCAGATGTTAGCATATGGTTTTGAGAATGCATTTCAGCAAATTTATTCCATATTTTGGTCTTCACACAGACTGTTAAACTGGATGCAACAAAAGCCTGCTCCAACGTGATTGGTCTTAAATTAGAAGGAATACCAGAGGACCACAAAAGGAAAGCAGAAATCTTGCCCTTTGCCCACAGATTTTGTATATACTGTTAACACATAACTGATTTTTCTTATCCATGTGCCACTTAACCCTTTCACATAGGCTAGTTTGCCATATTTCTTGTTGCTGAATGAAACTCTAGTAAATTCAATTTTAAGTATCTCCAAAAAAAAATTAAAAAATGTTGGTGTGTCTTAGTGGCTCATTAGCTAGAAATCGTTACTGTTTCAACTGTGCTGTAAAGAGGGAGAGAAAGAGAGAGATGCTGTTGCAACGGTGCATGACGTGAGCCTCTATTTCCTTTTTAAACTGAAACTTGTATGTTGAGACATTAAATGGTCTATTACAGTCACTTATTGTTATCGGTATGCACGTCAAAGTGGTTACAGCTACTTCTCATCAGTTAACAGGGAGCACTGGGCATGTTGTTATGTGGTTAAATAAATACTTACCTCAAAGAATCTTAATTGAGTCGATGCCTCAGAGCTCTGACTTTCAGGGGACATCACTATAGTCTCCTTTACAATCAAATATGTAAATATGGGAACATATGTTTGAGTCCACAAACCTTGTAGAGAGCATCAACCTTCATTGTAAAGCCGTCGACACCTGGCATGGTCGTCATGGACTGCAGCTCCGGGATGTCTGAGGCAAAATGAGCCTCGAAAGGAACATCGTGGAAAAACTGGTCGCAAACGTCAGGCTGTTTACGATCCTGCAGAGGAAACACGAAGAGGGAGAATGATCAGAACACTGAAACAGCAGCTGAGCTGAACACCACATGTTTAGAAAGCTACACTTTACTCTCTTTTCTCTCACATGTGCTATAAACTTTACAGGTTCATATAGTTGAATTCTTAGTTGTTTTAACTGTGGGGTTTTGGTTACACTTTTACAGTACATAACTGTGATTCTGTGAGCCCTGGAGATTCAGTATACAGGACCAACGCATGATGGTTTGTTCAGGATGACAAGAGGAGAGATTTTTAGAAGGGGAAGCATGTCAGTGACTTAAATAATCCATAGGCTTTGAATAATAAAATCTGCTGCCATCCCACTGAGAGCTGGGACTGGTTAGACTAGTTTGCCTGGTTAAAAAAGAAAACAAGTCGGTTGCTTGCTTTGTATATGAGGATGCAAGCCTGGCGTAAGGCATTTTTCTAGAACTTTCTAAATAGTTAAGAAGTGTGAATAGAAAAAATGCAAAGAGTAAAACAAAAAAAAGTAAAAAAAACAAAGGTTTAAATAAAACTTGAAAGACATGGACACCCACTGTGAAGTTACTGACTGGTTGATCCTTATGATATAAATAATGCAACAACCGAAACTGAAAGACACCACCCCCCCTCTCCCAAATAAAATTTATTCAGAAGAGAAAAATCTAACCACGACATGGAGGATTTAGTGAGACGTTATTCTTCATGGCCAGAATGGGAAGCTTCTCTGGCTGCAGTGGCTTTGTTTTTAAAGCCACAGTATATGTGGGGGAAGGAGGACAACATGCAGTAAAGGTCATGAGTCAAACAGGGGTTCACTGTGTGACACCATTTCCACACATTTGGTATATCCCCAACTGCTGTGGTAATACCTTTTGAATACAACTGTTCCAAAAAAGTGCCACAGGTCAGAGTAAACAACAGAGTAATTCAAATATATCTGTACCAGCAGCAGGAAGCGATGTTTGAGGTGTTTGTTGGGTTGGATGCAGCCATACTGCGGCCCCTCGTTGTACAGAGTCCCCGTGGGGTCAAAGAAGGGAACGTAGCCGTCCCTGCCGGTGCAGAGGTAGACCTTCTCCAGCTGCAGTTTGTAGGCTGCGTTCAGGTTCTGCTCAGGGTTCCACAAAACCCTGCCATACAGAGTCTGACCTGCAGGGGGCAGCAGAGGAACAGGTTTTCTTTGACGAGCTGACGCAATTATGATGTTACATAATTAAATCAATTCAATCAATTTATTTTGTAAAATGAATCATTATGTCCATGGGCTCCAGCCCCCACCTGCAACCCTGAATAGGAAGAAAATGGATGGATGGATGGAATCATTATGTCCACCACTGTTATAAAGAGAAGGTTTTAAGTATGAAAAATGGAAAAAAAAAAAAAAAAGGAAGGTGAA